>VDFB02100513.1:0-113319 GCA_007258455.2 Sequoia sempervirens | reverse complement strand
GAACCTACAACAGCCTTAGCCTGTGTCTTATTGACTGCTACTGCATTTCTTTCTTTTCTTGTATCAAAACAATATATTTATAAATTATTGTTTAACATTATTTTATTATCAACAAAAATAAAAACAAAAACATAAAAATACCTTTTCTGCTTCTAACTGAAATTTTTTGTGTATGCTTTAAACGTGAAGTTGAGTATTATTTATAATGCAAACTAAGATAATTTAATATATTTTTGAAAACAATAATATAAAAATAAATATACTATACTCTTTTACTAAAACAAAATAATAAAAATATTGAAAAAAATAATAATTTCACATTCGTTATAACAATGCAACTATCTCTATCGAACAACAATAAAAATAAAAATAAAACCATACAAAAACAAATGCCTTACCAGATTTTTTTCCAATTCCACCCATTCTAAGATTCTGTATAAATTTATCAACCTACTGTGTAGTGCCCCTTCATTCTCACCATAGATGTGCAAGAAGTTTGACTTTGAAACTTGAAGATGAAGATGTATTGACTTGTGTTCAAGCTTTGTGGTTGCAATATGAGACATGCACTTCTGTTAGTGCTTTGGTGAGTATGGTGTATAATGTCATGTTATTATTATTATGCAAAGATTTACTTGGATAGTTAAATGATGCAATAGTATGTTTGTTAAGATAAGTGGAAAGGGCGGCATCGTACCATTGGGCATATGAAAGACATACAAACATGAGATATGACTGCTAGAGTTTCTTTCCTAGTGCTTCGGCTATTATGCACATGTGCTCTAATTTATATGTTTTAGTGAATAGGTACTAGGCTACGTCTCCACTTGAATTAGCAAGTCTGAGTGTGCCTTTAATCCCAATAGTGGTTGAGGAGATAACATTTAGGCCCAAGTTATAACCTAACCCTAGCCATTGTCCCCAATTAAGGTCAATCGATTCATTATGTGATCACCTTTTTGGGTTGTCATAGGACAATGCCCAACATCCTTTACTCTTTGTTTGGAGTGTTGCACTTATGTGAATGTTTCTTATGGGATATGTGGTTGTTTGATTTTGTTGTCTAATCTTGGTTTTAGTGTAACACCCCTCCGTTTAAGCTCTTTGATCGGCATTGTTCTTCCCTGTTATGATTGTGTCTGGTTATGCTTTGACTTTGGAACTAGGTTGCTTTTAATTGCAATTGTTATATAATGTGGATGTTATATTTTTACGTGCCGATGTTATCGTGTGCATTTGATATATTTTGGATTAGCCTTAGAAGATATTTGATTCTTGATGTTTTGTCTGATATGTTATTGATGTTGGTGCATCTCAGGTTAATTGATATTGTATTGGTGAAGGGAGACGAGTTATATAGCTTGCATTCTAGTCTAAGATTTCCTCTTCCGCGGTGTGTTCTGATCATATTAAAATACGCTATATGCCCGTTAAGGCATGCTCATTTGGCAGGTTGGCGGGGTACATGACATTGACTCCCACGGTTTCGGGGTTTGGCGGTAATCCATTGACAGCGGAAATTGATTGGGAGATAAATGGCTGGTTTCGTACCAAGTCGTGCCCTGATATAGGTAATTTGTCCCAGGTTTAATAGGTAGGGTTGAAATTGTTTTAATTTGGCCAATCTCCCCTTAAGTATTTATTTAATTTCAAAGTTTAAAGTTTATTAAATGCTAAGTGCAGTTTAATTTGTGATTAAATATGTGTTTAGTTGCAATGTTGAAATACGATTTATTTTATTGATTTATTTGATTTAATTAATAAAATAATTATTGTGTTATTGATTGATTTGATTAATTAATAAAAATTAAATTGAGTTAATGATTAAATTAGATTAATGGTGAAATATTAATTAAAATAGTTGTTTTGGCGTTATTTTATATTAGTTTCAAATTTAAATTGGAAATGGAAATTATAGTGGATATTAAGATTTAATTAAAATAAAAATAAGAATCTTGTTTGAATAGTTACAGTTAAATATAAATAAATAAATAAATGTTAATGTGTTTTAATTCCACTTTTGAAAAATGGTTGAGAAAATATTTATTTGCAACTTGGAAATGTTTTTGTTTTAAATGAATTTGAAAATGCATAAGTTTTGAATTAAAAATTAGAAATATTCCCATGTTTTTTAAAAAGATATTTTGGTGAGTGGGATTTTTAGGGTTTTTGACCACTTTGGGGAAAAACCCTATTTTGGGGAAAATGATATCTCATTAATTTTTCAATCTTTCAATTTGGGGAAAAGGAGGCTTGGCTATGTTTTTGCTTGGAATTGTGAAGGAGATGGAGATTTTTTCGCTTGAGTTGGATTCAATGGAAGGATTGGAAAACACCATGGTGAAGGCTTCAAGTCTTGGAGAAAAAAAAAAAACAGGTTCCTCTTATTCTTGCTTGTCCATTTTGAAAATAGATTAGATCCTCTTCATGCTTTTTAGAAATCTTGAAATGTTTTTTGAATCCAATGAAACCCATGAGTTATTTGTTTGAAAACTTGCATTTTGTGTTGAGATTTTGAAAAGAAAACCAAAACTAGAATCAACAATAGAAAAAAATGAAATGAAAACCAAAAGAGTTTTGTTGTCAAAACAGAAATCTAAACCCTATGGTTGTGTTGAAAAATCCATTGTTTTGTTGCAAGATTTTGTTGGACATTTGCACAATAAGACCCACACGTTCATTTTTAAAAATACTAGGATTTCCATTTATTAAATTTCTGGAAAATACCCCTGGTTTGTTCTTTTTGTGAAGTTCTTAATGGGTTTCTTTGTGGGGAGTGTATTTGTATTTTAAAAATACAAATAAAAATAAATGTTATTTATTTTGTGGGAGGCTGGGGAGGCCAACCCCTGCCACCGCCACCATCGCTACCGCCGCCGACGGAAAGCAGGCACTGTGTGCTCGGCACATAGCCCCGCCGCCCACAAGCGACGATCACTATGTGCAAAAGCACACAGTTCCGCCACCCATGGGCGACGGACGCTGTGTGCTTTGCACACAGCCCCGCCGCCGTGGGAGGCGGATGGACTATGTGCGGAGCACACAGCCCCGCCGACCACGGGGAGGCAGGGCTGCGTGCCCACCCTTAGGGTTTCGACCCTTAATTTTTTTTAAGGAAAAAGAAATTCGTTTTATTTTAAGTTTTTTGTTTATAAATTATATCATATTTTATATTATATTTATAATATTAATATTATATATTTAATATTTAATATTAATATGTTTAATATTTAATATTATATACTTAATATTAAATATTAAATATTTAATAAATTAATATTATATATATAATATTTAATATTTTATAATATGGGATAATATGGTATTAAAGTATAATCAAATGGATTATAGTGATAACATTTTGTTAATTTAGACATTTAAAAGATGTTTAAATCATTTTAAATAGGGAATGTTTTAAATAAATTATAGCATTGATATATTTGGAATGGAATCGTTATTTTAATGAATAGTGTTATTTTAAAAGGGTATTTTAATCCGTATCTAGGATTGAGCAAACAGAATAAAATATTAAATTTAATACTTTAATGGTGCCAAGTGAACCTTAGATAATTTAATAAGTATTGAATAGAGTTGAATGATGATCAAATTTCCTTATTTAGAAATTTTATTTTTTTGATGTTTATGGTTAATCAGGAAATATTAGAATATTAAAATAATGTTAGAAGCATATGTTTAAATGATGTTTCAACATTTAAAATAGGAATTTTGCAATGATCATCCCATTTGTACAAGCGGAAATTAAACTGATGAATAGTCAAATGTATTTGTTTTAAGATTGATTTTGATTAATTATAGACTGATCAAGTAGAACCAAACTATTGGTTTAAATTCTTTAATGTTGATAATGTGATTTAAACATTTAAATATATAACAGGAAATACATTGAGTATGTACTACTAGGTATATTTGTTGGAAGGTATTCGTATTCAAGTAGAGATAAGACTTAGTTGAGTTATTTAATGTTGAGTTGAAATAAAGACTGATTTATTTGATCGAAATGCCATTTATTAGGATGTTTCAATTAGAGAATATAGTGGCGGAACTTAGAGTAAGAAAGAACTTATTATTCAATCTAAATGTTTCATTAATCAAGCGATTTTATTTATAGTACATGATCGTGAGACTTAGAGATAACGAATGATTTATTTTAATCAGAGGAGTTTATTAAATTAAAATATTCGGTTCATGCATATAATGGTTAAACTTAGAAGTAATGAATGATTTAATGAATCATATGAGATTGAGTTGTTTGATTTATTGTTATTTCGAAATAAAGAGTAATTTTATTAAATCCAAATGTTCTATAAATCAAGTGGATTTATTTACAATATATGACTGTGAGACATGGAGTTATTGATTGGTTTAATTTTAATTCGATGATGTTATTTATTAAAATGTCTTGATTTTGGAATATGGTTGTGAAATTTAGAGTAAATGATCTGTTCTTCGAATATTTCTATGTTGTGAAAAGAAATGGGTTTAATTGATTGGATATGTGCAAGTCATGAAAATTGTGTTTGACTGGATTTAGGAAATCCGAACCTTAGCTTATCTAATTGTCTGAAATGCTTTTAGTGTTTGATTGTTCATCTTCGATGTTGTGGAATTAGAGTGAATGTTATGTAAGTTTTCCAGTGTGTTATCTTGAAACGATGTTGTGCATCATGGGTTTGTTATTGTTTAATTGGGAAGTGCTTGAGTTATGTTTCAATGGAAACCTGGTTACCACGACAGGTTGTGTGACCTTATGGCTTAAGGTTGAGTCATGTTTCAGTTTGTTATGTGGGTTGTCATTATGTTAGTCAACCTTGTGTTAGCCTTGGGTCGTGCACACTTGGGTTTCAGTTTTGGACATCCGTAGTTGTGTTACCTGTTGAGGTGTTTTGATTATTTGTGATGTGTTAGTGGATTGTCTACCCTTGGCATGTGGTTGAGTTATGTTTTTTCGATAGGGGAGTGGCTTCAACGAGCGCCAGGCCCAAAGTGGTTCCAGGATAACTCATGTGAGAGTCAGTTAATTAAGTGGAAATTAAATATCTTATACTAGGGATAGAGTAGCTTTGAACATTAATAAGATAATTTAGCCTCGCTCATTGGCTCAAGGGCTTGTACGAGACTTGAGATGAGTCGGGAAGGCCTAGAATGGCAAGATCGTTATCTTGTCTTTACGAGAGATAATCGATTCCACTCTGGTGTGCATGTGGGGCTCAGAGTTGGTTGAGGTTTCTAGGATATCCCTAGACAGGGGTCGGGACCTAGGAAGACTTGCTAGGAGATCCCATGCAACCTTTGCGATGACACTCCTCCTATGACAGCAGTCAGTATGGTGTTGTACCGTGGGTTCTTTTTTATTGTATAGTGATTGTACTCGATTTTTATACTCTGGAAGCATTGTAACCATGATGTTAAGTGATGTGGTATATGTTCTTGTTTGCAGTTCAGTTTTTGTGTTAGCTTGTGTCTAGTGGTAGATGGTCTTGTCTAGGAAATCCTTATTACTATCTCCTAGCATGGGGGGTGAGCCTTTTGGTTTCACTTGGTTGGGTGGAACGTGCACCTTCCTCTGTTGGTTTTTGCTCTTGCTCGTGTGGACGAGACTTTCATGATTGGAGAGCTCGTTGGATCCAGATGCTATTCTGGCTTCGTTATTTTTAGTTGATCTTTATTCTTTTACCCCTCATTTGTTATCGAGGTGGAATTTGTTAATTGTAATCATGATTATTGGATTTACCTCATTCGGGGAATGAGTGTTGTAATCATATTGTTTAAATGTTGTTATTTGGAATCTTGAGGTATTTATTTTCCTTGTAATTTATCTTGTATGGGATGTATGTAATCTTAATTCTACAAGTGATTAATGTTTTGGTTTTAGTTGATGTTAATTGTTGTTTGGATTTTAAAGTAATCTTTGTCTTGTGGCCTTAGAGGTTGTTGGAAATGTGCATTCATCTTACATGTTATTTGTACTTAAACAAAAAAAAAATTGGTACGTTTAAGTAATGAATTGCAACTTCCTCTAGGGTTGCATGGCGGGGTATTACATTTAGATCCCAACCTGTTGGTGTTAAACCATGTGGTTAGTTGGGTTGTTATGATTGTGATTAATGTTATTTATGTTTTGATGTGAATGTTTCTTTCATGTGGAGTCATTTCGTGGTTTATGTCTTACTCTGGTTTGTAGATTATTTGGGTGAAGATAATTATTGGATCAATATGTTAGTTATTATTTAATTGTTAATATTATTATGATTATATGTATATTACATTTTATGAAAATAAAGTTATAAATATTAACATATTCTAATGTTATTTATTAGTAAATATTTAAATATTAATATGTAAGTATATGTTATATTTATGTTTTCATTTACTATTTTGGTAGAGTGATTATTTTATGGGGGTTTTCTTTATCTCTTGTAATATTTTGAATTTATTTAATGAAAAACCCTAAACAATTGAGTTAATTATGTGAGTTAATTTAATTATTTTATTAATGGAAAGAGGAAAGGTACTGTAATTTAATATTTTAGTAATTTATTTTATGAGAGGATTTTATTTCCTTACTTTATTTTGAAAAAAAAGAGTCTTTTTAGGAAAAAGAAAGAAAGTTGCTTTCATTTTGTTTTTCTTTCTTTTTTGGAATTTAATTAATTTTATTTATGAGAAAAAGAGGGAAAGAGATTTTTCACTTTTTTTTGGCATGAAATTTTAGAAGATTTGAAAATGAGAGATTTTACATAGTTCTAGGGTAATTTTCAGGGGTTTTTTTTTGAGAAATTTGGAGTGGCTTTGAATGAAAATTTGGAATTCAATTTAGATTTGATGAAATAGATTTTGCTGGGGGATTCTTCATTTTCTGAGAGTTTTTTCCATGCTTGCACAGAGGAAGAAACATGAGAAAATTGTTGCAATTTGGGGATTTTGAAAGTTAAAGTTTTCAAAGCTCGGCATCAAATTCCTATCATTGCCAAGTGTTGGATTTAGGTTGGATTTTGATATCTTTTGTTTAATTTTATTTTTGGTGTGTATGAATAATTTGATTGATTTATCTCTCTTTGATTTTTGAAAATAAATATTATATAGTTTTATTTTTGTGTGTGAATAAAACATTTATTTAGTCTAGAATAAAAATTATTACATGTTTATTGTCTCAGTTTTCTACCAATAAAATGGTCTGATTGTGTTCCCCATAATTATGTTTTTACAAGCTATATTGGTGAGTTTTTTAATGGGTTTTTTCATCTCATTGTCGTTTAATTTCTTTCCAAAAATCTTAAAAACCCAGATTGTATTTTGTGAGATATGGTTGAAACACGAAGCTGTTGTCAAGTTGCTCCTCCATGACTGCAAAAACTCTCTTGTTTCTCCTTGTAATTATAACCAGTCAATGAAAGGCTAAGATTTTAAATTTGTAAAAATTTCAAAGTGGTTAAACTAATTGAAATTTTTAATATTTTATATTTTGGAAAACATCTGGTTGTTGGGTTTCTTATTTTATCATTTGGTTGTAATCGGGTATACCAAAATGAGGGTTTTATGGGAGCTGTTTGTTGTTTTGCATTTTATAAAATTATGATTCATTTTTAGTCAATTTTGTTCATGTTGCTAAGTAGTCGACGGATAAATCTGAAATGGGTATTTTACAGATTTTGATTTTGAGTTGATATGTCTATTTTATGGTTGTTTTATGGTTGACAGATTTGACTGTTGTCAAGTGAGAATTAGTTCAGTTCTAAAAATTGTATTAGAGGGTATAACTTTATTCTTTGATTTTTATTGTATTGTACTATTTCTTGTTTGAATGTGTTTACTATTTTCATGTTGGAAATACCTTCATGTTTGTGAGATCCTATGTTGAAGCTTCTATATGTGTAAAGATCAATTGTACCAAGGTTGTGCATTGTTGGTCTTGGCTATGAACTGTTAAGTAAAATTAGTTATCATGTTATTAGATTGTAAAAATGATGTAATGTGCTTCATTGTGGTGTCATTGTATATTGATAAGCTTTTGGGTTTTATATCTGTTGTGTTATGTGATTGGGTCTTTAAAAGTACCTGAAAGCCTTTGTGGAAGTCCTTGTAGTTTTTGGTTGATTCTTATTTTGGTAGATTCCATTAGATGGCTAGTGTCAACTACTTATTTTTTTTGTTTGCTTGTGTGTGGGGCCTAGTGTTATCTCCCAGCACGGAGGGAGTGGGCCTCAGGGTTCCACGTGGTAGGGTGGTAATTCCAAACCATCCATTGGGGTTTAGGTGGTGCAAATCATGCACAACATGGAGATTTTTTCCGTTCACTTCATTCTATGGTTAAATGTATGTGGAAGTGATACTTCCATGAAAATTATATTCTATATGTATTATATATATTCCTCTTAGATGAGTATATCTTGTACGTTGTAGTATTTTTGTAATGAAAATGTAAATAGATTGAAGTAGTCTTGAAGATATATTTATTGTTGTTTATTATGAAATAGAAATGTTAGCAAAAAAATATGGTATTTATGATACATATAAACTTAATTTAGAAGTAGATGTGATATTTCTTTATGCACCTCTTTTATGGTGTTGATTAGAAATATGTTCGTATGAACATAGTGTTAAACAAGGTTTAAATATAATTAAGTTATGTTACCATATGCAATTTGTTGCATGAAATATAATTTACATTCAAAATATTAACTGTATGTGTTTTGGTGTATCAAACGTATTTTATAGGCTAAGTTAGTGTAGGTGTATCGTAGTAGCGACGTTAGGGGATGATGGTGGATAGGTGTGTAAATGGGTTATGATTAATGTTACTTTTAGGTAATAATGTGATTATGATATGATGTTAATGTAATGATGTCATTCATATTAATTTGTTGAGTTGCATTAGTTAGTGTCACTTTAGTTTAAAAAAAAAATTATTGGCATGATGTTGTATGTCTTTTGTGTTTTTCCACTGGGTCCCTTAGCGGGGCGTTACATGCTAAAACAAATACACCAAGTGAATGTTACTCTTAACGAAAACGATAAAAATAAAATTTTAAATGATAGGACATAACACCAAAAATTAAAAATTAAAAACAAATGAAAACATCGTAAAATATATACAACCTCCCACCTCGTTGCCACATTTTGGCACATTTTCATTTTGAACCTTCAACAATTCTACAAGATTTCAATAAAATCTCGTCTCTTAATCATAAGCTCGGAACTTAAGCTGCGGCTGTAGTTGGGCGTGGGGTTTAAAGGACTCAACTTCCTCAAAATATTAGATAATGTAAATCAGCCTATTAAGATAACACTTAAAAAAACTAGACTAAGAAACGAAAAACATGTCCCAAAAAACAAAACAAACTCCACATCAAGGATCACATCTTCCCTCCTCATGGGGGGAGTAATGAGAGCAAGACCAGTGCCCATTGTGAATATTATTATTATAAGAATGAACAATAAAGACACCCAAAGGGGAAGTTGAGAACCTATAGTAGCCTTAGCGTGTGTCTTATTGACCGCTGCTGCATTTCTTTCTTTTCTCTATATCAAAACAATATATTCATAAATTATTTTTTAACATTATTTTATTATTAACAAAAATAGAAACAAAAATGAAAAAAGTACCCTTTCTGCTTCTAATTGGAAATTTTTGTGTATGCTTCAAAAGTGAAGTTGAGCATTATTTATAATGCAAACCAAGATAATTTAATATATTTTTGAAAAAAAAATACAAAAGTAAATATACTATACGCTTTTACTAAAAAAAAACAATAAAAATATTGAAAAAAATACAATTTCACACTCCTTATAACAATGCAACTATCCCTATACAACACCAATAAAAATTAAAAAAACCATACAAAAATAAATGCCTTACCAGTTTTCTTTCAAATTCAGCCCTTTCTAAGATTCTGCATAAATTTATCAACTTGCTGAAACAAATACACCAACTTAATGTTATTCTTAACAAAAACAATAAAAATAAAATTTTAAATGACAAGACATAACGACAAAAATTAAAAATTAAAAATAAAGAAAAACAGAGTAAAATATATACAACCTCCCACCTGTTTGCCACATTTTGGTACATTTTCATTTTGAAACTTGTACAATTCATGAAGATTTCAATACAATCTCATCTCTTAATCACAAGCTCAGAACCTAAGCTGCAGCTACAGCTGGGCATGAGGTTTAAAGGACTCAACTTCCTCAAAATAGTAGATAATGTAAATCAGCGTAGTAAGATAGCACCTAAACAAGCTAGACTAAGAAACGAAAAACATGTGCCAAGAAACAAAACAAACTCCACATCAAGGATCACATCTTCCCTCCTCATGGGGGGAGTAATGAGAGCAAGACCAGTACCCATTGTGAATATTATTATTATAAGACTGAACAATAAACGCACCCAAAGGGGACATTGAGGACCTACAACAACATTAGCCTATGTCTTATTGACTGCTGCTGTGTTTCTTTCTTTTCCTGTATCAAAGTAATATATTCATAAATTATTTCTTAACATTATTTTATTATCACAAAAAAACAAAAACAAAAATAAAGGCATGCAAAGGGGAAGTTGAAAAACTACAACAGCCTTATCCTTTGTCTTTTTGATAGTTGCTGCATTTCTTTCTTTTACTATATCAAAATAATATAGTTATAAATTATTTCTTAACATTATTTTATCATCAACAAAAATAAAAACAAAAACAAAAAAGTACCCTTTCTGCTTCTAATGACAAATTTCTATGTATGCTTCAAAAGTGAAGTTGAGCATTATTTATAATGCAAACCAAGATTTAATATATTTTTGAAAAAAATAATACAAACATAAATATACTATACGCTTTTACTAAAACAAAATAATAAAAATATTTAAAAATTATACAATTTCAAACTCGTTATAACAATGCAACTATACATATCCAACACCAACAAAAATTAAAAAAACCATACAAAAATAAATGTCTTACCAGCTTTTCTTTCCAATTCCACCCATTCTAAGATTCCGCATAAATTTAATAACCTGCTAAAACAAATACAACAAGTCAATGTTACTCTTAACAAAAACAATAAAAATAAAAATTTAAATGAAAGGACATAACACAAAAAATTAAAAATTAAAAACAAAGGAAAACAGAGTCAAATATATACAGTCTCCCACCTAGTTGCCACATTTTGGTACATTTTCGTTTTGAAACTTGAACAATTCTACTAGATTTTAATACAATCTCGTCTCTTAATCACAAAGTCTGAATTTAAGCTGTGGCTATAGCTGGGTGTGGTGTTTAAAGGACTCAATTTTCTCAAAATATTAGATAATGTAAATCAGCCTAGTAAGATAGCACGTAAAAGAGCTAGGCTAAGAAATGAAAAACATGTCCCAAGAAACAAAACAAACTCTACATCAAGGATCACATCTTCCCTCCTCATGGGGGGGTAAATAGAGGAAGACCAGTGTCCATTGTGAATATTATGATTATAAGACTGAACAATAAATGCACCCAAAGGGGAAGTTGAGAACCTACAATAGCCTTAGCTTGTGTCTTATTGACCGCTGCTGCAATTCTTTCTTTTCCTGTATCAAAACAATATATTCATAAATTATTTCTTAACATTATTTTATTATCAACAAAAAGAAAAACAAAAATAAAAAAGTACCCTTTCTGCTTCTAACTGCAAATTTTTGTGTATGCTTCAAAAGTGAAGTTGAGCATTATTTATAATGCAAACCAAGATTTAAGATATTTAAAAAAAAAAAATACAAAAAAAAAATACTATACGGTTTTACTAAAACAAAATAATAAAAATATTGAAAAAAAATACAAATTCACACTATTTATAACAATGCAACTATTCCTATCTAACACCAATAAAAATAAAAATAAAAAGATACAAAAATAAATGCCTTACCAATTTTCTCTCCAATTCCACCCATTCAAAATTCTGCATAAATTTATCAACCTACTGAAACAAATACAACTTAATGTTACTCTTAAGAAAAGTAATAAAAATAAAATTTTAAATGACAGGACAAAATGCCAAAAGTTAAAAATTCAAAACAAAGGAAAAATAGAGTCAAATATATAAAGCCTCCCACCTGGTTTCCACATTCTGGTACATTTTCATTTTGAAACTTCAACAATTCTAAAAGATTTCAATAAAATCTTGTCTCTTAATTACAAGCTCTGAACTTAAGTTGCGGCTGTAGCTAGACGTGGGGTTTAAAAGAATCAAGTTCCTCAAAATATTACATAATGTAAATCAGCCTAGTAAGATAGCACCTAAAAAAGTTAGACTAAGAAATGAAAAACATGTCCCAAAAAATAAAACAAACTCCACATCAAGGATCACATCTTCCCTCGTCATAGGGGGAGTAATGAGAGCAAGGCCAGTGCCCATTGGAAATATTATGATTATAAGACTGAACAATATAAAGGCACCCATAGGGGAAGTTGAGAACCTACAACAGCCTTATCCTATGTCTTATTGACTGCTGCTGCATTTCTTTCTTTTCATGTATTAAAACAATATATTCAAAAATTATTTCTTAACATTATTTTATTATCAACAAAAATAAAAAAGTACTCTTTCTGGTTCTAACTGCAAATTTCTGTGTATGTTTCAAAAGTGAAGTTGAACATTATTTATAATGCAAACCAAGATAATTTAATATAGTTTTGAAAAAAATAATACAAAAATAAATATATTATACACTTTTACTAAAAAAAAATAATAAAAATATTGAAAAAAAATACAAATTCACACTCCTTATAACAATGCAACTATCCTTATCCAACACCAATAAAAATTAAAAAAAACCATACAAAAATAAATGTCTTACGAGTTTTCTTTCCAATTCCACCCATTCTAAGATTCGACATAAATTGATCAACCTTTAGAAACAAATACACCAAGTTAATGTTACTCTTAACAAAAACAATAAAAGAAAATTTTTAAATGATAGGATATAAATCCAAAAATTAAAAATTAAAAACAAAGGAAAACAGAGTAAAATATATATAGCCTCCCACCTGGTTGCCACATTTTGGTTAATTTTTATTTTGAAACTTCAACAATTCTACAAGTTTCCAATAAAATCTCGTCTCTTAATCACCAACTCGAAACTTAAGTTGCGGCTGCAACTGGGGGTGGGGCTTAAATGATTCAACTTCCTTAAAATATTAGATAATGTAAATCAGCCTAGTAAGATAACACCTAAAAGAGCTAGACTAAGAAATGAAAAATATATCCCAAGAAACAAAACAAACTCCATGTCAAGGATCACATCTTCCCTCCTCATGGGGGCAGTAATGAGAGCAAGACCAGTGCCCATTGTGAATATTATGATGATAAGACTGAACAATAGAGGCACCCAAAGGGGAAGTTGAGAACCTACAGCAGCCTTAGCCTATGTCTTATTGACCGCTGCTGCATTTCTTTCTTTTCATGTATCAAAACAATATATTCTTAAATTATTTCCTACAATTATTTTATTATCAACAAAAATAAAAACAAAAACAAAAAGTACCCTTTTTGCTTCTAACTGCAAATTTTTGTATATGCTTCAAAAGTGAAGTTGAGCATTATTTATAATGCAAACCAAGATAATTTAATATATTTTTGAAAAAAATAATACAAAAATAAATATACTATATGCATTTACTAAAACAAAATAATAAAAATATTAAAAAAAAAGTACAATTTCACACTCCTTGTAACAATGCAACTATCCCTATCCAACACCAATAAAAATAAAAAAATAGAACAAAAATAAATGTCTTACTAGTTTTCTTTCCAATTCCACCCATTCTATGATTCTGCATAAATTTATCAACCTGCTGAAACAAATACACCAAGTTAATGTTACTCTTAACAAAAACAATAAAAATAAAATTTTCAATAAAAGGACATAACGCAAAAAATTAAAAATTAAAAAGAAAAGAAAATAGAGTAAAATATATACAGTCTCCCATTTGGTTGCCACATTTTAGTACATTTTCATTTTGAAACTGGGTGCTGTCATAATACTGGTTTACAATTCCTGAGAGGAACAGATTTTAGCTAAAATCACATATTTTTAGAAAATATAATGATTTAAGCCTTAAAAATTTCCATTTTAAGGATTCCAATTGAAGAGGGTTTGATCAAATCACCATAGATCAAACCCCCTTGGATAGAACCACACTAGTTTTAAACCATACCTATAAATGCGTCTCCTTTACACCTATCAAAATGCTGATAAAAATCACTTTTGATTTAACTTTTGGGGGATCAAATGAATTCATTTAAAATTTATTTGAAATTATATGGTATTCCTCAGAACAAGCTATCCAATGAATATAATTTTAATATGTTTTGGTTTTGTTATGTATTTGTTTTTAAGTTTTATTAAACATAGGTTTTTCATTGAAAATGAATTTCTTCATTCTTCACATGTGGAAAAATAGAAGATTATCTCAAAAAAAACTTGAAAAAATATGAGTGCACCAGATATTGAAGTCCTTGATCCAACAAAAAAATTAAATTAAATTTTGACATATACAAAAAAAGTTCGCGTTATCTGATTAGATTGCTATATGAATTGTAATTGAGTTTTGAAACTTGATTAAGGAAAAATATTCAATAAAAAAACTATCTAACCAAGTGGCACTAGATACCAAGTTACAAATCTAAATTTGAAAGAATTAGAATTTTTCCTTCATGGAAAAAGTTATCGTTATACCATGGAAAAAAGTTATGCGTTATACGGTGTGTCACTTTTTAAAAATGTTGTTTTCTGAAAAAAATCAATTTTTGTGGGAGATGGAAAAAGTAGTGCAATTTGATTCCAAAAATTTTGAAAAAAATATTTTTAGAATCTACAGACAAAATTTGATGAGACTCTAGTTTGCACCATCTTCAAATTCCTCACAGTTTAGCCGCTATAGGTGCCCGAATGTGAAGATTTAGTTAAAAATAATAATTTCAGTGTCCAGTTTAGCCAAAAATTGTAAACCACTATTATGGGATCACCCAACTTGAACAATTCTACAAGATTTCAATACAATCTCGTCTCTTAATCACAAGCTCAGAACTTAAGTTGTGGCTGCAACTGGGCGTGCAGTTTAAATGACTCAACTTCCTCAAAATATTAGATAATGTAAATTAGCCTAGTAAGATAGCACCTAAAAAAACTAGACTAAGAAATGAAAAACATGTCCCAAGAAACAAAACAAACTCAAAATCAAGGATCACATCTTCCCTCCTCATGGGGGGAGTAATGAGAGCAAGACCAGTGCCCATTGTCAATATTATGATTATAAGACTTAACAATAAAGGCACCCAAAGGGGAAGTTGAGAACCTACAACAGCCTTAGCCTATGTCTTATTGACCGCTGCTGCATTTCTTTCTTTTCCTGTATCAAAAGAATATATTCATAAATAATTTCTTAACATTATTTTATTATCAACAAAAATAAAAATAAAAACAAAAAAGTACCTTTCCTACTTCTAATTGCAAATTTCTATGTATGCTTCAAAAGTGAAGTTGAGCATTATTTATAATACAAACCAAGATTTAATATATTTTTTTAAAAAGTAATACAAAATTAAATATAGTATATGCTTTTTACTAAAATAAAATAATAAAAAATATTGAAAAAAAATACAATTTCACACTCCTTATAACAATGCAACTATCCCTATCCAACACCAATAAAAATTAAAAAAACCATACTAAATTAATGCCTTACTAGTTTTCTTTCCAATTCAACCCATTCTAAGATTCCGCATAAATTTATCAACCTGCTGAAATAAATACACCAAGTTAATGTTACTCTTAAAGAAAATAATAAAAATAAAATTTTAAACGATAGGACATAATGCAAAAAATTATAAATTAAAAAAAGGAAAACAGAGCAAAATATATACAACCTCCCACATGGTTGCCACATTTTGGTACATTTTCGTTTTGAAACTTCAACAATTCTACAAAATTTCAATACAATCTTGTCTCTTAATAAGAGGCTCGAAACTTAAATTGCGGTCGCAGCTGGGCGTGGGGTTTAAAGGACTCAACTTTTTGAAAATATTAGATTATGCAAATCAACATAGTAAGATAGCACCTAAAATAGCTAGACTAAGAAACGAAAAACATGTCCCAAGAAACAAAACAAACTCCACATCAAGGATCACATCTTCCATCCTCATGGGGAGAGTAATGAGAGCAAGACTAGTTCCCATTGTGAATATTATGATGATAAGACTGAACAATAAAGGCACCCCAAGGGGAAGTTGAGAACCTACAACAGCCTTAACCTGTGTCTTATTGACCGCCACTGCATTTCTTTTTTTTCCCGTATCAAAACAATATATTCATAAATTAGTTCTTAACATTATTTTATTATAAAAATAAATAAAAACAAGAACAAAATAGTACCCTTTCTTCTACTAACTGCAAATTTCTCTGTATGCTTCAAAAGTGAAGTTGAGCATTATTTATAATGCAAACTAAGATAATTTAATATATTTTTGAAAAAAATATTACAAAAATAAATATACTATATGCATTTACTAAATCAAAATAATAAAAATATTTTAAAAAAATACAATTTAACTCTCCTTATAACAGTGAAACTATCCCAATCCAACACTAATAAAAATAAAAAAATCATACAAAAATAAATGCCTTTACCAGTTTTTTTTCCAATTCCACTCATTCTAAGATTCCGCATAAATTTATCAACCTGCTGAAACAAATACACTAAGTTAATGTTACTCTTAATGAAAACAATAAAAATAAAATTTTAAATGAAAGGTCATAACAATAAAAACCAAAAAATTAAAAAAAAGGAAAACAGAGTAAAATATATACAGCGTCCCACTTGGTTGCCACATTCTGGTTCATTTTTGTTTTGAAACTTCAACTATTCTAAAAGATTTCAATAAAATATCATCTCTTAATCACAAGCTCCGTACTTAAGCTGCGGCTACAGCTGGGCGTGGGGTTTAAAGGAATCAACTTCCTCAAAATATTATATAATTTAAATCAGCCTAGTAAGATAGCACCTAAAAGATCTAGACTAAGAAATGAAAAACATGTCCCAAGAAACAAAACAAACTCCATATCAAGGATCACATCTTCCCTCTTAATGGGGGGAGTAATGAGAGCAAGACCAGTGCCCATTGTGAATATTATGATTATAAGACTGAACAATAAAGTCACCCAAAGGGGAAGTACCCTTTCCGCTTCTAACTGCAAATTTCTGTCTATGCTTCAAAAGTGAAGTTGAGCATTATTTATAATGCAAACCAAGATAACTTAATATATTTTTGAAAAAAATAATACAAAAAAAAATATACTATATGCATTTACTAAAACAAAATAATTAAAATATTAAAAAAAAATACAATTTCACAATCGTTATAACAATGCAACTATCCCTATCCAACACCAATAAAAATAAAAAAAATCATACAAAAATAAATGTCTTACCAGTTTTCTTTCCAAATCCACCCATTCTAAGATTCCTCATAAATTTATCAATCTGCTGAAACAAACACACCAAGTTAATGCTACTCTTAACAAAAACAATTAAAATAAAATTTTCAATCAAAGGACATAACACAAAAAATTAAAAATTAAAAATAAAGGAAAAACAGAGTAAAATATATACAGTCTCCCACCTGGTTGCCACATTTTGGTATATTTTCCATTTTGAAAATTCAATAATTCTATAAGATTTCAATACAATCTCCTCTCTTAATCACAAGCTCAGAACTTAAGCTGCGACTGCAACTGGGCGTACGGTTTAAAGGACCCAACTTCTTCAAAATATTAGATAATGTAAATCAGCCTAGTAAGATAGGGCCTAAAAAAGCTAGTCTAAGAAATGAAAAACATGTCCCAAGAAACAAAAATAACTCCACATGAAGGATCAAATCTTCCCTCCTCATGGGTGGAGTAATGAGAGCAAGACCAGTGCCCATTGAGAATATTATGATTATAAGACTGAACAATATAAAGGCACCCAAAGGGGAAGTTGAGAACCTAGAACAACCTTATCTTGTCTCTTATTGACCGCTGCTGCCTTTCTTTTTTTTCCTGTATCAAAACAATATATTCATAAATTATTTCTTAAAATTATTTTATTATGAACAAAAATAAAAACAAAAACAAAAAAGTACTCTTTCTATTTCTAACTGCAAATTTCTCTGTATGCTTCAAAAGTGAAGTTGAGCATTATTTATAATGCAAAGAAAGATAATTTAATATATTTTTGAAAAAAATAATACAAAAATAAATATACTATACGCTTTTACTAAAAAGAAATAATAAAAATATTAAAAAAAATACAATTTCACACTGCATATAACAATGCAACTATCCCTATCCAACACCAATAAAAATAAAAAAACATACAAAAATAAATTCCTTACCAATTTTCTTTCAAATTTCACCTATTGTAAGATTCCGCATAAATTTATCAACCTGTTGAAACAAATACACCAAGTTAATGTTACTCTTAACGAAAACAATAAAAATAAAATTTTAAATGACATGACATAACACAAAAAATTAAAAATTAAAAATGAAGGAAAACAAAGTAAAATATATACAGCCTCCCACTTGGTTGCCACATTTTTGGTACATTTTCATTTTGAAATTTGAACAATTTTACAGGATTTCAATACAATCTCGTCTTTTAATTATAAGCTCGGAAGTTAAGCTACGGTTGCAACTAGGCGTGGGGTTTAAAGGACTCAACTTCATCAAAATATTAGATAATTAAAATCAACCTAGTAAGATAGCACCTAAAAAAGCTAGACTAAGAAAAGAAAAATATGTCCCAAGAAACAAAACAAACTCCACATCAAGAATCACATCTTCCCTCCTCATTGGGGGAGTAATCAGAGCAAGACCAGTGCCCATTGTGAATATTATGATTATAAGACTGAACAATAAAGGCACCCAAAGGGGAAGTTGAGAACCTACAACAAACTTAGCTTGTGTTTTATTGACCGCTGCTGCATTTCTTTCTTTTCTTGTATCAAAACAATATATTCATAAATTATTTTCTTAAAATTATTTTACTATCAACAAAAATATAAATATAAATATAAAAGTACCCTTTCTGCTTCTAAGTGCAAATTTTTGTGTATGCTTCAAAAGTGAAGTTGAACATTATTTATAATGCAAAACAAGATAATTTAATATTTTTTTGAAAACAATAATACAAAAATAAATATACTATACGCTTTTACTAAAACAAAATAATAAATATATTGAAAAAAAAATACAATTTCGCACTCCTTATAACAATGCAACTATCCCTATCCAACACCAATAAAAATAAAGAAAACCATAAGAAAATAAATGTCTTACCAGTTTTCTTTCCAATTTCACCCATTCTAAGATTCCACATAAATTTATCAACCTGCTGAAACAAATACACAAAGTTAATGTTACTCTTAACAAAAAATATTAAAAATAAAATTTTAAATAACATGACATGACGCCAAAAATTTAAAATTCAAAACAAAAGAAAACAGAGTAAAATATATACAGCCTCCCACCTGGTTGCCACATTTTGGTACATTTTCGTTTTGAAACTTGAACAATTCTACAAGATTTCAATAAAATCTTGTCTCTTAATCACAAGCTCAGAACTTAAGTTGTTGCTGCAGTTGGGCGTGGGGTTTAAAGGACTCAACTTCCTCAAAATATTAGATAATGTAAATTAGCCTAGTATGATAGCACCTAAAAAAGCTAGACTAAGAAATGAAAAACATGTCCCAAGAAACAAAAAAATCTCCACATCAAGAATCACATCTTCCCTCCTCATGGGGGGAATAATGAGAGCAAGACCAATGCCCATTGTGAATATTATGATTATAAGACTGAATAATAAAGGCACCCAAAAGGGAAGTTGAGAATCTACAACAGCCTTAGCCTGTGTCTTATTGACCGTTGCTGCATTTCTTTCTTTTCCTATATCAAAACAATATATATATATATAAATTATTTCTTAACATTATTTTATTATCAACAAAAATAAAAATAAAAACAAAAAAGTACCATTTCTGCTTCTGACTCAGAATTTTTGTGTATGCTTCAAAAGTGAAGTTGAGCATTATTTATAATGCAAACCAAGATAATTTAATATATTTTTGAAAAAAATAATACAAAAATAAATATAGTATACGATTTTACTAATAAAATAGTAAAAATATTGAAAAAAAATACAATTTCACACTCCTTATAACAATGCAACTATCCCTATCCAATACCAATAAAAATTAAAAAAACCATACAAAAACAAATGCCTTACTAGTTTTCTTTCCAATTCCACCCAATCTAAGAGTCTGCATAAATTTATCAACCTGTTGAAACAAATACACCAAGTTAATGTTACTCTTAATGAAAACAATAAAAATAAAATTTTAAATGAAAGGACATAACACCAAAAAAAAAAAAATTAAAAACAAAGGAAAACAGTGTAAAATATATACATCCTCCCACTTGGTTGCCACATTCTAGTTCATTTTCATTTTGAAACTTCAAAATTCTAAAAGATTTCAATAAAATCTCGTCTCTTAATCACAAGCTCCGAACTTAAGCTACGGCTGCAGCTAGACATGGGGTTTAAAGGAATCAACTTCCTCAAAATATTAGATAACATAAATCAGCCTAGTAAGATAGCACCTAAAAAAGTTAGACTAAGAAACGAAAAACATGTCCTAAGAAATAAAACAAACTCCACATATAGGATCACATCTTCCCTCGTCATTGGGGGAGTAATGTGAGCAAGACCAGTGCCCATTCGGAATATTATGATTATAAGACTAAACAATATAAAGGCACCCAAAGGGGAAGTTGAGAACCTACAACAGCCTTATCCTATGTCTTATTGATTGCTGCTACATTTCTTTCTTTTCATGTATGAAAACAATATATTCATAAATTATTTCTTAACATTATTTAATTATCAAAAAAAACAAAAAAGTACTCTTTCTGGTTCTAACTGTAAATTTTTGTGTATGTTTCAAAAGTGAAGTTGAGCATTATTTACAATGCAAACCAAGATAATTTAATATATTTTAAAATATATATATATATATATTATACACTTTTAATAAAACAAAATAATAAAAATATTGAAAAAAAATACAATTTCACAATCCTTATAACAATGCAACTATCCCTATCCAACACCAATAAAAATTTAAAAAAACCATACAAAAATAAATGTTTTACGAGTTTTCTTTCAAATTCCACCCATTCTAAGATTCCACATAAATTGATCAACATGCTGAAACAAAAACACCAAGTTAATGTTACTATTAACAAAAACAATAAAAATAAAATTTTAAATGATATGATAGGACATAACTCAAAAAATTAAAAAATTAAAAACAACGGAAAATAGAGTAAAATATATACAGCCTCCCACCTAGTTGCCACATTTTGGTACATTTTCATTTTGAAACTTCAACAATTCTACAAGATTCCAATAAAATCTCGTGTCTTAATCACAAGCTTGAAACTTAAACTGCAGCTGAAGCTGGGCGTGGGGTTTAAAAGACTGAACTTCCTCAAAATATTAGATAATGTAAATCAGCCTAGTAAGATAGCACCTAAAAGATCTAGACTAAGAAACGAAAAACATGTCCCAAGAAACAAAACAATCTCCACATCAAGGATCACATCTTCCCTCCTCATGGAGGGAGTAATGAGAGCAAAACCAGTGCCCATTGTGAATATTATGATTATAAGACTAAACAATAAAGGCACCCAAAGGGGAAGTTGAGAACCTACAACAGCCTTAGCCTGTGTCTTATTGACTGCTTTTGCATTTCTTTCTTCTCCTGTATCAAAACAATATATTCATAAGTTATTTCTTAACATTATTTTATTAGCAACAAAAGTAAAAACAAAAACAAAAAAGTACCCTTTCTCCTTCTAACTGCAAATTTCGGTGTATGCTTGTAAAGTGAAGTTGAGCATTATTTATAATGCAAACCAAGATAATTTAATATATTTTTGAAAAAAAAATTCAAAAATAAATATACTATATGCATTTACTAAAACAAAATAATAAAAATATTGAAAAAAATACAATTTCACACTCTTTATAACAATGCAACTATCCCTATCCAACACCAATAAAAATTAAAAAAACCATAAAAAAATAAATGTCTTACCAGTTTTCTTTCGAATTGTAATGCCTCGCCACACAACCCTAGAGGAAGTTGCAATTCACTACTTAAATGCACCAATTTTTTTTGTTTAAGTACAAATAACATGTAAGATGAATACACATTGCCAACAACCTCTAAGGCCACGAGACAAAGATTACTTTAAAACCCAAACAACAACAAACATTAATATAAACCGAAACATTAATCACTTAAGGAAATGAGACAACATACATTCCATACAAGATAAATTACAACGAAGGATAAGAAATACCAAAAGATTTCAATTAACAATATTTAAACAATATGATTACAACACTCATTCCCCGTATGAGGTAATTCCAACAAGTATGATTACTTATTACAAATTCCACCTCGATAACAAATGAGGGGTACTAAAATACAATAAGTACTAAGAGAATAAGGCAAGAGAAGAAACTGATTCCCACGAGCTCTCCAACTGGAAATCACGACCACACGAACAAGAAGAGGATCCAATGGATTGAAGAAGCACGTGCCACCCAACCGCGTGGAACTCAAAGGCCCCACTCCCTCCATGCTAGGAGATAGTAACAAGGGACTCCCACACAAGACCATCTACCACTAGACACAGGCTACACATAACTGATACGAAATAAATACAAGTACACATCACATGATAAGAAAGGTCATACGCACAAATTTAGATACGACTCTCACATCACTGACATAGGTTACATTGCTTCTAGACATACAATAGATCAAGAGTGTCACAAGTACCAAGTACAAATTGCTGACTGTAACGCCCCGCCGTGCGAACCCCAAAGGACAATAACACAATAATTACAGCACAATTTTTTTTTTAAGTACACATAACATACATGTAATACACATTAAGTCATAACATGAATTCATTAAAGTAAATTCACTAACACATACATTCCTTGGGGTACACGAAGAGTCATTACGCGACTTAGATCCATACAACATCAATAAAGAATAAAATCCAAAGATATAAAGTAAACAATAACAAATATAACACATTCATATTTAAGCATTGATAAGAAACCATTTGGGTACGCATTGAATAACAGCTACCATGGCCAATATTACATTACAGTACAATGTTCAAGAAGTACAAAGTGTTTCCAACCATAAACGGAAACCATACAACAAGAATCATGATACAAATGAATAGATGAATATACAGTATCATCACTGGCTCCAAGGTGGATACAACTATGGATTCGCCGCAATCGTGCCGATCCGCACCTCTCGATCCTTAACTGGGGACCCAATGGGGTGCTTAGCACGTTCCACCCGACCATGTGAGTCTGAAGACCCACCCCCTGTGCTAGGAGTTAACAAGAAAGAGACCTCAACCAAGAACATCCAACAGGGAACCACAAGACTCAACGTCATACAAAAGTATCATAACACTGAGGAATTACAATGACATAATCAACCACAACCAAGAGTCATAAATCTCATCACATAAATCAAAGCAATAACCAGCAAACAAATAACCAAAGGATGATCATGAAACACTTCCAAACATAATACAATTCCAAATTGTAATTAACCAACACAATAACATCATATCACAGTACCATAAGAGTACAAGGTCGAAACCCAAATTATCAACAAGACTTATACAAGACCATAGAATACACCATAGATAAAATAGGGTAAAACCATAAATCAATTCAAACAACTATGATCCATCAATTCAAGACAAAGACCCACTTCCAGAGGATTTCCAAAGAAGCAACATAAAAAGGAGTGTTAGAGGAGAGTGTCATCGCATGGCTTAACATGGATTCTCCAGACTACCTATCACAAGGTGCCGCCTCCGTCTATTGACGAATTATCCAGACAATCCGAGCGCTAGGAGCCGCCTCCATCTATGGTTATCCAGACTACCTATCTCAAGGAGCCGCTCCATAGGGTTGCTCATGCGGAATCGTTAACCTTTCATGAAGACAAGGCAACGATCTTGCCAACCACGGCCTTCTCAATCCCCTTTAGTCTGTGGTAGCACTCAAAGGCGGATGAGGCATCAATTATCTTTTTAATGTGATTCTACCCACCCCCTAGTTAATTATTTAAATTATCACTTATTAAATTCACTCTAACGAGGGCTATCCTGGTGCCCCTTTGTGCGCCGACCACCCACTTAGAGCCACTCTCTCTCTCTAGACACTCAAAACATAAAACCAAAATCCAAGGGTTGTACAACATAACAAGTACATTAGATCACAACAGAGAAGCATGCAAGGCATTACCCATCTTGCCATAAATACATAATCAAAATCTCCATGATTCATGTACAACCCTTTCAAAAACATGAAACCAAAACACTTGCCACAACAAGGGCACATAAAAGGAGGAACATTAACCAATAGTAAAATAAACCTCTGGAAGATTCTCATAAAGTTACACTAGGGTTTCCCCATCAAAGAACTGACAGCAATAATTGCAAGACCTCAAAGAACTATTTCCAATATAAATATAATGAGCAAATACACCAAAATAAGATCAACAACTCCACTCAACAACACCAACAACTTCGATACGAACTAAATCGAGAATCCAAGGGAAACCTCTATTTTCTCCTCTCGGAATACCCATAATTCAAAGAACTTTTCAATTTGACTCATCAAGTAGAACCATCAATCATGACAAAGTTAACATTAACCAATTTACCACTTAGGTAAAGAACAAAAGAACACATACTGGTTCCCAACGAATAGCAACATAAATAAAATGAGAGAAAAACTCCAACTCAAAAATCAACTCAGGAAAAGTCACATTGAAAGAATCCATAAAACCACACATTCTAATAATATATCCATTCATTCAATAAGAAGTAACTTGAAACATTTTAAAAAGAACATTAGTTTAAAGATCAATCATTTCCAACATTTAAGGATAGCACAATATTACGAAGTGAAAATAAAATCTAATGGTTTAAGCCATAAGACACTATTCACAAGTATACTCTTTCAAACACAAATATATTCCAATTTACACATTATAACAACAATCTCCCTTCGAAGATCAACCCACTCAAACCAACAATTTGATCCTGATATCAATCACAAGTATTTTCTAGAACTGTTCTTATAGAAATCCCACAAATCAACTATTAAAAGAATATGAGGGAAATTGACTTAGAAAAGATCATCTAATTTTATTCATTTACATAAACCCTTTGTTTAACTAAATATAATTAATCAAAACATTTATCGAATCAACAATCATTCACTAGCCTTTATCGTAATACCCAACTATTTAAAGTTTTCAAATTTATTTACTTCCATTTATCTTATAAATCAATTCTCCCACCTAAATAGAAATAATCCTTATCGCCAATATTATCTACATACATCAACAACATACAAAACTCTACTTTTCATTATTTCTAAGTTAACTATCCCACTTGAAACTAATCAAATTGAGAATAAACTAATCTATCAATGTTACCCAAATTATTAACATAAGGAAACTCTCTCTCTAATCACTTTACTAACCTACTCAATAACATAATACCTAACTTAACTACCTAATAATTCTAATTTTCTAACTCCTATAAATAAATCATTTTTTGAATATAAACACATTAATTACAAAGTCTTAAGGAATAATTCCATACAAGGAAACCATCAAACACATCAACCTTGAAGAACACTATCTTAAAACACTTACAATGAACAGGCCATTGAGACATCTCCATAAATATCCCACAAATAACACCCATCTTAAAACAATTAAATAACACTTAAACCAATAATCAAAACACTTTGTTTAAAACACATTTACTCACACATTATAACCATAAAGACCTTCCTTTAATTTAAGCATTATTTCAACGTTTTTACCACTTATTTTAATATATCCACTTAATTTAATTAAGAGAGTATTTACTACAAATAATTATATTTAAAATAACTATATCATTTATAAGATAACCAACTCCATCAACTGTTTAATACGAATCCTAATTATAACTTTAAAATGTAATACTAAGATGACAATTCTATAATTTACAACTTTATTATAATACTAAGGTGACGACACTAATGGATTATTTCACACAGTAGTTTGATAAATAATTATCATTCACAGACTCATTAGATAACAAAAAGGTAATTAAAACCATTTAACATTTAATCAGTATCATTTAAATTAATTAACCTATGAACCTGGGATTTATCCTCACTTAAAAATAACTTTATCATTAACCTTCAAGTAAAAGAAACTATGTAAATGTAGAATCACTTATCTCCTTTAGTGAACCCTAAAACTTAATTAACCATATAAATCGATTTACTTTAACTAAATACACAGTTCATTTATCTACAACAAAATTAAATACCTAATTCAATAATGTTTATTCCGTTAAAATCTTTTGTTAAATAATATTTTACTAAGCAACCTATCGAAATAACCATTTTCTCTTTAATTATTTACCTAATTCATTCCCTGGCACAATAATTCACAAGTAATTGTAGCAATATTTTATTCTAAGTAACCAACTACCTATTTGCCAAGAGTATCCATTAGCCAATCCTAAAAGCATGCGAGGAGTTTAGATATTAAGATAACATTTATTTCATTCTAAAAGAAATATAAAACAATTAAAAGATATCATGAAATTAATACTATAAAATTAAATTACCAATTAAGAGAACATGTAAGAAAATTCAAGATATATTTTATATTATAATTTTCCTTAATTTAAATCTCACGTTAAAACTTTTAACCTATCTTTCCATCCTAATTTAGATACAATGATTAATAATATTCAAAAAGGACATATGTTTCTTCCTAAGGTAACAAATGTGAGAATTCTATCTGCACCATCCTTAACACCTAATGACTAACTACCTGGCAAGATTTCATGCCAACAATTAATAACTTTATTTATTCAGAACAAGATCCTCTAATTATATCTCACCTCAAACAATATCCAACCTAATTATTATAAACATATATATATATATATAATCTTCACTTTCTGATTAAAAATAAGAGATCATTTATCTAGCTGGGATAAAATCTAATTCTTCACAGCACAACCTTAACCTAAATAAAATTAATATTTTACTTATGATTGATTTTATATTTTATTTATTCAATTCTTTTAATATAAATAAATCATTTCCCTCCAAGTATTACTTCCCTAATAATCAATTTATTTTAACCACTAAGTTTAATAATTAATAAAATGCAGCTTATTTTATAATAAACCCTTAACATCTTTATTATTTCTCTATTTATCTCAAAACCTATCATACTAGCAGACCAAAATTTAAGCATAACGCCAAAACTATAATCTGGGTATTTGAGATTTTTGGACAGCAAATAGAAAACTAGAATTTGGAGAAACCCTTTAAATTTACCAGCAAACTAGTTTGTATAAAAAATGTTATAGATGACACAACTAGACTATTTGAATAGAGTCACAGGAAACAGTTCATTTACAGACAGTTTACAATCTCAAAATACATATATTGAATTCCATATTTATGTAAGTATATATAAAATGAAAGGAAGGAAAATAAAAATTTGTACAGCCCAAAAAAAATAAGACATTTAAAATACTCAGCTAAATTTTGAAGTTGGCATACAAAAGATTTCAAGGAAGAAGGAAATATTTCACAGGAAAACATCTATTCACTATTTGTAAGGAAAATATTTAAAAGAAAACCTGGAAGTCGCTTTCCCTTTTGAATTCCTCTTCTTTCTTTCTTTTCAAAAAAAAAAAATCTTTTCTTGTTCCTTACTTCATGGAAATTGCTTTCAGTAAAATCCCTCCCTCTCTTCACAGGTTGCCAATTATCTTCCAAAGTCCCCCCCTTGGCATTCGGAAAAATCACCCTCTTATTTTCTTTCTTGGTCAGTTACCAACCAAGAACGAATTCCCAACCACCGAATGACTTTTCACCTTCCCCAAACTGAAACTTGAATTTCAAATAATATTTATTTGCATATTTATTGTTTATTTAATTATAATATTCAAGTTTGATTTATTTAATTCATTTAAACCATTAATAATATTTTATTTGCCAAAACACAGAAGTATCATAACTTTTATTTCAAATCATGCTAATTAATTAAAATCTATTGGCAATAATATTTACCCTTTTAAACATTAATAATATTTTATTAGAATTTATTTCGTCACATTACTTACCATAATAACATTATTAACTTATCAATTATAATTAGGTACCAACTTTTACTGACTTTTCTCGTTTTTACCTTCATTCAAACTTAAGTAAAATTTTAATATTTAATCCTTTCTAATATTTTCTCACTTTAATTAATCATTACTTTATGTATTTATTTTATTTAATTTCAACCAATAACTTCTTTTATTTTAAATTACTTCCACTTAACTCTAAATTTTAACTAAAACAAATTTTCATAAATAATTAACTTTTTAATTAAAATATAATTGAATAAATATTTTTACCATAATTTATTTAAACTTAAGTACAATTTTAATATTTAATCCTCTTTAATATTTTATCACTTTTAAATTTATTAATTGAAGTTAATCATTAAATGATAATTACCTTTCCTCATTTAATCTGATTATTTTAAATAACTAATTCCCAACGATAATTAAATTGACGTTTATCATTGAATCTAATTCTTTATTTAATTCCAAATGAAACAGCTAACCTTATAATTAAATTAATTTTATTAATCAAATCCAAACATATTATTAGTGTTACCTCATAACCTTAAAATTAAATTAAATAATAAAATCACCACATCATCATGACATTACCAACAACTTACTTAACATCAATGACGACCGAAACGGAGGGCACTACACTGACTTTGAAGAGTGTCATCGCATAGCTCGTCAAGGGATATCCTCTGGAAATCTTCCTAGGCTTCAGCCCCCACCTTGGGTTATCTTGGTGGCCTCTATTGAAATCCCGACACCCATGCTCACTCATGCGGAATCAAATAGCTCTCATGAAGATGAGATAGATGATCTTGCCATTCCAGGCCTTCCCGTCTCATCCCAAGTCTAGACAAGCCCTTGGGTCCATGAGCGAGGCATAATTAATCTTGTTTAATGTTTAATGCAACCTAATCTTCTAAAAGTTTATTTAGCTATCACTGAATTAATCAACTTGCAAAGGGTTATCCCTGACACCACTTTGTGCGTCGGCCCCCATTGCAAGCCACTCTTCTAAGACAACACACACGGTGAAAACTACAATAGGTAACAAGATAATACGACCTCTCCATTTCAAGGAGGTAACAATCAAGGAGACTCACTCCAAACACTAGATGCAACAAGGTCAAGACCCTCTCCAAACACTGGAGGCAACAAGGTCAAGCCCTCTCCAAACATTGGAGGAAAACAAGGTCACAAAACCCACTCCAAACACTGGAGGAAACCAAAATACAAAAACCACTCCTTCCAAAGGAGGCACAAATTACATAATCCTCTCCTAATCCCAAGGAGACACATATCATCCCCATTCGTGAAAACTGGGTGAAACAACATGGTGTAACTATGCACATATTCCACAACACATCAAAGTTAACTCACATAACAACAACCCTTACCAATAACGAACCCCTATCTGGAAGACTTTCAAAACATTTAATCTACTTCCACAACATCGAGGACGAACATTATAACACTACAAGCATTTCAATAGTTAAATAAACTAATGTTCGGATTTCCTAAATCCAGTCAATCACAGTTTCCATTACTTGCATTTATCCAATCAATTGAACCCATTTCTTTTCACGACATAGAAATATTTAAAGAACAGATCGTTTACTCTAAATTTCACCACCATATTCCAAAATCAAGACATTTTAATAAATAACATCATCGAATTGAAATTAAGCCAATCAATACCCTACGTCTCACAAACATATATTATAAATAAATCCACTTGATTTATAAAACATTTGGATTAAATAAACTACTCTTTATTTCGAAATAGCAATAAATCAACAATTCACTCTCATATGATTCATTAAATCATTCATTACTTCTAAGTTTAACCATTATATGCATGAACCAAATATTTTTAATTTAATAAATTCCTCTGATTAAAATAAAGCATTCATTATCTCTAAGTTTCACGATCATATACTATAAATAGAATCATTTGATTAACAAAACATTTAGATTAAATAATAAGTCCCTCCTTACTCTAAGTTTCGCCACTATATTCTATAATTAAACATCTTAATAAATGGCACTTAGATCAAATAAATCAGTCTTTATTTCAATTCCACATTAAATAAATCAACTAAGTCTTATCTCTACTTGAATACAAATACCTTCCAACAAAGATACTTAATAGTACATACTCAATGTATATACTGTTATATATTTAAATATTTAAATCACATTGTCAACATTAAAGAATTTAAACCAATAGTTTAGCTCTACTTGATCAATCTACAATTAATCAAAATCAATATTTAAACGTATACGTTTGACTATTCATCAGTTTAATTTCCGCTTACACAAATGGAATGATCATTTCAAAGTTCCTATTTTAAATGTTAAGACATCATTTAAACATATGCTTCTAAACATTATTTTTATATTCTAATATTTCCTGATTATCCATAAACATCAAAATGAAATTTCTAAATAAAGAAATTTGATTATCAATCAACTTTATTCAATAATCGTTAAATTATCTAATGTCTTTTTTTATTCAAGGGGTAAACGCTTTTGACCGGAGCTATGAACTAGATTACAACCATTCAACAATACCACCCCAATGGGGTTTGAACCTTGGTGGCACAAACAACAATGCCACCTTTAAACCATCACACCATGCCAATACCGGTGTTAAATTATCTAATGTCCTCTTGGCACCATTAAGGAATTAAATCTAATATTTCAATTCTATTTGCTAAATCATTTAAAACATTTCTGGTTTTAGAATAATTAATCATCATTTAAATGCCTTAATTAACGAAATATTACCACCATAATCCATTTGATTAAACTTTAATACCTTAGTATTCAACTTATATCTATTATTTTTATGTATATATATATATATAAATATTTTAATAATAAAGTAAAATATAAATTTTATGATTCCAATAATTTAAAATTAAAATCTTAATATTTAACATATTCATTATATATATATTCCATATATATATATAATATGTATATTTAAATCTTTAATCCAAGATATTTTCATGAATGAAATATATTAAGTACATATATATATTATATATATACACATATTATATATTATAATATACAAATATTATAATATATATACATATATATTATAATATATCTAATAAAGTTAAATATTAATACAATGCAAGTTTTAAACAGGGCTGAAGCGCTAAGGCACGCAACCCTGCCTCCCCATGGCGGCGGTGGTTATGTGCAAAGCACACAGCGCCGCCTCCCGCCGGGTGGTGGAGCCTGTGTGCAAAGCACACAACACCCGCCTCCCTGCGGGCGGCGGTGGCTGTGTGTTTACACATAGCACCGCCTCCCTACAGGCGGAGGTGGCTGTGTGTTTACACACAGCGTCGCCTCCCTGCAGGCGGTAGTGGCTGTGTGTTTACACACAGCGCCCGCCTCCTATCGAGCGGCGACAGCGGCGGTGGCGACAACGGTGGGGGTTGGTTTCCCCACCCCACAAAATAATAAAATTTTATTTATTTTTAATACAAAAACTTTCATTTCCCCTATTCTGGTAAAAACCAGAATGAAAAATTTTAATAGGGGAAGAAAATAAAACATTTTCCTTTGAATAGAGAAATTTTCAATAAACATTTCTAGCTCAAATTTTAAAAAAAGAGCAATACATTTTGCAAAACTCAAACAAATTTTCCCAAACAACAAAAGGGTTTACAGATTTAATTTAAAATGGAGATTTTAGATGGGTTTTCTTCCTCTAATTCACAATTGAATCCAATAGTTTGAACACTTTCAAAAAAGAGATTTTCAAAAATAAGAAATGCATAAAATTTCAAACATTGCACCTTATGTTTTCTCCAAGCTTCAAATCCTTCAATGGAGATTTTCCTTTTCCTTTTTCAATTCAGCTTTACCAATCTTCAATCTTTTCTTCCCAATTTCTTCCAAGAATTTCAATCCAAGTTTTCTCTCCAAAATTGCAAATTAAAATTCAAAATAAAACAACAATTACCTTATGCAATCCCTTCTCCAAATTTGTCAAACCCCTAATTTTGAACTCACCCACCAAAATTTATTGCTAAACTAGATATTTTATTTTTGCAATTTAATAAAACAATTTCCATTTTCCATTGAATTTGCATAATATTTATTTAAAACAAAGTTCTATTTTGCAACCAAAAGATAATTACATTTTCCTTTTTCCAGAAAATTGAATTTACCCATCTACATTTAAAATCATTTTTAATTTTATTTCAAAAAGGAATGCAAGGCAATTTCTATTTTGATTTGATCTCAAAATTTAATAATGCTAACACAACATTTTAGTTTAATTTATCAATAAATAAATCTAATCCATGATTAGATTATTTATTGATTGAATTAAACTAACTAATTAATTAATGAGCACTCATTTATTTATTTTGACAATGAAATTAAATAAAACAAACACCATTTTTCTTGCAAATTTAAATACACAAGTAAGGAGAGAAGAGGCAACAAAGAAAATAACTTATCCCAACTAACAACCCGACGACACACTATGGCTAGGGTGATGTCAAGACACATAAAACCTAGCTACTATCTCCCAATCATTTTCCGTTGGACAAGGGACATGCTCAGACCTATAGAACTAGGTGGAGTCGATGTCTTGTACCTGCATCCTGCACACAATACGAGTGTCGAACATGCATATCATATAATAAAACACGCCGTGAAGAGGAAATCGTGGAATCATAGGGCGCTCAAACGCGAGTGATGTGTTCCCATCCCCTTCACCAATACAACATCGCTAACTGACGCATCTAATCATCATTGATATAATCAAAACATGAACATCAATAATTCACACACATGCTAATTTAATCCATAACATGTCATAAAGATAACATCAAAATAAAATAACATCACATCCAAAATATAACTTTCACATCGTTTAACAATTCTGATCACAAGTGGCCTAGTTCCAAAGTCACATCATAACATAACAAAGCATTACAAGGAGAACACTGTCGATCCAAATATCCAAAATGGAGGGGTGTTACACGAATTCCACCCATTCTAAGATTCCGCATAAATTTATCAACCTGCTGAAACAAATACACCAAGTTAATGTTACTCTTAATGAAAACAATAAAAATAAAATTTTAAATGATAGGACATAACGCAAAAAATTAAATACAAGATTTCAATACAATCTCATCTCTTAATCACAAGCTCGAAACTTAAGTTGTGGCTGTAGCTGGGTGTGGGGTTTAAAGGACTCAACTTCCTCAAAATATTAGATAATGTAAATCAGCCTAGTAAGATAGCACCTAAAAAAGCTAGACTAAGAAATGAAAAATATGTCCCAAGAAACAAAAAAAAATCCACATCAAGAATCACATCTTCCCTCCTCATGGGGGGAATAATGAGAGCAAGACCAATGCCCATTGTGAATGTTATGATTATAAGACTGAACAATAAAGGCATCCAAAGGGGAAGTTGAAAACATACAATAGCCTTAGCCAGTGTCTTATTGACCGCTGTTGCATTTCTTTATTTTCCTATATCAAAACAATATATTCATAAATTATTTCTTAACATTATTTTATTATCAACAAAAATAAAAACAAAAAACATAAAAGTACCCTTTCTGCTTCTGTCTAAGAATTTCTATGTATGCTTCATAATTGAAGTTGAGCATTATTTATAATGCAAAACAAGATAATTTAATATATTTTTGAAAAAAATAATACAAAAATAAATATAGTATATGCTTTTACTAAAACAAAATAGTAAAAATATTGAAAAAAAAACAATTTCACACTCCTTATAGCAATGCAACTATCCCTATCCAACACCAATAAAATTTTTAAAAACCATACAAAAACAAATGCCTTACCATTTTTCTTCCCAATTCCACCCATTCTAAGATTCCACATAAATTGATCAACCCGCTAAAACAAATACACCAAGTTAATGTTACTCTTAATGAAAATAATAAAAATAAAATTTTAAATGATAGGACATAAAGCCAAAAATTAAAAATTAAAAACAAAGGAAAACAGAGTAAAATACATGTAGCCTCCCACTTGTTTGCCACATTTTGGTACATTTTCATTTTGAAACTTCAACAATTCTACAAGATTTCAATACAATGTCGTCTCTTAATCATAAGCTCAGAACTGAATTTCTACATATGCTTCAAAAGTGAAGTTGAGCATTATTTATAATGCAAACCAAGATTTAATATATTTTTGAAAAAAATAATACAAACTAACTATACTATATGCTTTTACTAAAAAACAATAATAAAAATATTGAAAAAAAATACAATTTCACTCTTTATATAACAATGCAACTATCCCTATCCAACACCAATAAAAATGAAAAAAAAAACATACAAAAATAAATGTCTTACTAGTTTTCTTTCCAATTCCACCCATTCTAAGATTTCGCATAAATTTATCAACCTACTAAAACAAATACAACATGTTAATGTTACTTTTAACGAAAACAATAAAAATAAATTTTTCAATCAAAGGACATAACACAAAAAATTAAAAATTAAAAACAAAGAAAAAAAGAGTAAAATATATGCAGTCTCCCACCTGGTTGCCACATTTTGGTACTTTTTTGTTTTGAAACTTCAACAATTCTACAATATTTCAATACAATCTCGTCTCTTAATCACAAGCTCAGAGCTTAAGCTGCAACTACAGTTGGGCGTACGGTTTAAAGGACCCAACTTCCTCAAAATATTAGATAATATAAATCAGCCTAGTAAGATAGCACCTAAAAAAGATAGACTAAGAAATGAAAAACATGTCCCAAGAAACAAAAATAACTCCACATCAAGGATCACATCTTCCCTCCTCATGGGGGGCGTAATGAGAGCAAGACCAGTGCCCATTGGGAATATTATGATTATAAGACTGAACAATATAAAGGCACCTAAAGGGGAAGTTGAGAAACTACAACCTTATCCTGTGTCTTATTGACCGCTACTGCATTCCTTTTTTTTCCTATATCAAAAAAATATATTGATAAATTATTTCTTGAAATTATTTTATTATGAACAAAAACAAAAAAGTACCCTTTTCTGTTTCTAACTGCAAATTTATGTGTATGCTTCAAAAGTGAAGTTGAGCATTATTTATAATGCAAACCAAGATAATTTAATATATTTTTGAAACAAATACAAAAATAAATATACTATACGCTTTTACTTAAGCAAAATAATAAAAATATTGAAAAAAATACAATTTCACATTCCTTATAACAATGCAACTATTCCTATCCAACACCAATAAAAATAAAAAAAATCATACAAAAATAAATGCCTTATTAGTTTTCTTTCCAATTTCACCTATTCTAAGATTCTGCATAAATTTATCAACCTGTTGAAACAAGTACACCAAGTTAATGTTACTCTTAACGAAAACAATAAAAATAAAATTTTAAATCAATGGACATAACGCCAAAAATTAAAAATTAAAAACAAAGTAAAACAGAGTAAAATATATACAGCCTCCCACGTGGTTGCCACATTTTGGGACATTTTTTGTTTTGAAATTTGAACAATTCTACAAGATTTCAATACAATCTCGTCTCTTAATCAAAATCTAAGAACTTAAGCCACGAGTTCAGCTCGGTGGGGTTTAAAGGACTCAACTTCATCAAAATATTTGATAATGTAAATCATCCTAGTAAGATAGCACCTAAAAGAGCTAGACTAAGAAACAAAAAACATGTCCTAGGAAATAAAATAAACTCTCCATCAAGGATCACATCTTCCCTCCTCATGGGGGGAGTAATCAGAGCAAGACTAATGCCCATTGTGAATATTATGATTATAAAACTGAACAATAAAGGAACCCAAAAGGGAAGTTGAGAACCTACAACAGCCTTAACCTATGTATTATTGACTGTTGCTGCATTTCTTTCCTTTCATGTATCAAAACAATATATTCATAAATTATTTCCTACAATTATTTTATTATCAACAAAAATAAAAATAAAAACAAAAAAGTACCCTTTCTACTTCTAACTGCAAATTTGTGTGTATCCTTCAAAAGTGAAGTTGAGCATTATTTATAATGTAAACCAAGATTTAATATATTTCTAAAAAAAAATTACAAAAAATAAATATACTATACGCTTTTACTAAAACAAAATAATAAAAATATTGAAAAAAAATACAATTTCACACTCCTTATAACAATGCAACTATACCTATCCAACACCAATAAAAACAAAAAAACAATACAAAAATAAATTCCTTACCAATTTTCTTTCCAATTCCACCCATTCTAAGATTCCTCATAAATTTATCAATCTACTAAAATAAATACACCAAGTTCATGTTACTCTCAACGAAAATAATAAAAATAAAATTTTAAATGACACGACAGAACGCCAAAAATTAAAAACTAAAAAAAAAGGAAAAAACAGAGTGAAATATATATAGCCTCCCACCTGGTTGCCATATTTTGGTACATTTTCATTTTGAAACTTGCACAATTCTACAAGATTTCAATACAATCTCGTCTCTTAATTACAAGCTCGGAACTTAAGTTGCGCCTGCATCCGAGTGTGGGGTATAAATGACTCAACTTCCTCAAAATATTAAATAATGCAAATCAGCCTAGTAAGATAACACGTAAAAAAGTTAGACTAAGAAACAAAAAACATGTCCCAAGAAACAAAACAAACTCCACATAAAGAATCACATCTTCCCTCCTCATGGGGGGAGTAATGACAGCAAGACCAGTGCCCATTGTGAATATTATGATTATAAGACTGAACAATAAAGGCATCCAAAGGGGAAGTTGAGAACCTAGAGTAGCCTTAGCTCGTGTCTTATTGATCTTTGTTGCATTTCTTTATTTTCACGTGTCAAAACAATATATTTATAAATTATTTCTTAACATTATTTTATTATCAACAAAAACAAAAAGGTACCCTTTCTGCTTCTAACTAAAAAATTTTTGTGTATGCTTCAAAAGTGAAGTTGAGCATTATTTATAATGCAAACCAAAATAATTTAATATATTTTTCAAAAAAATAATACAAAAATAAATATACTATACGCTTTTACTAAATTAAAATAATAAAAATATTGAAAAAAATACAATTTCATACTCCTTTTAACAATGCAACTATGCTATCCAACACCAATAAAAATAAAAATAAAACATACAAAAATAAATGCTTACCAATTTTCTTTCGAATTCCACCCATTCTAAGATTTTGCATAAATTTATCAACCTGCTGAAAAAAGTACACCAAGTTAATGTTACTCTCAACGAAAAAATAAAAAATAAAATTTTAAATGACAAGACATAACGCAAAAAATTAAAAATTAAAAATAAAGAAAAACAGTGTAAAATATATACAACCTCCCACCTGGTTGCTACATTTTGGTACATTTTTGTTTTGAAAATTCAACAATTCTACAAGAGTTCAATACAATCTTGTCTTTTAATCAGAAACTCAAAACTTAAGGTGTGACTACAGCTGTGTGTGAGGTTTAAAGGACTCAACTTCCTCAAAATATTAGATAATGTAAATCAGCCTAGTAAGATAGCACCTGAAAAAGTTGGACTAAGAAATGAAAAACATGTCCCAAGAAACAAAGGAAACTCCACATCAAGGATCACATGTTCCCTCCTCATTGGGGGACTAATAAGAGCAAGACTAGTGCCCATTGTGAATATTATGATTATAAGACTGAACAATAAAGGCACCCCAAGGGGAAGTTGAGAACCTACAACAACATTAGCCTATGTCTTATTAACTGCTATTGCATTTCTTTCTTTTCCTGTATCAAAAGAATGTATTCATAAATTATTTCTTAACATTATATTATTATCAACAAAAATAAAAACAAAAACAAAAAAGTACCCTTTCTGCTTCTAACTGCAAATTTTTGTGTATGCTTCAAAGGTGAATTTGAGCATTATTTATAATACAAACCAAGATTTAATATATGTTTTAAAAAAATAATACTAAAATAAATATACTATACGCTTTTACTAAAAAAAAAAAATATATTTTAAAAAATAGAATTTCACACTCCCTATCACAATGCAACTATCCCTATCCAACACCAATAAAAATAAAAATAACCATAGAAAAATAAATGCTTTACCAATTTTCTTTCTAATTCCACCCATTCTAACATTCCGCATAAATTTATCAACCTGCTGAAACAAATAAACCAAGTTAATGTTACTCTTAACGAAAACAATAAAAATAAAATTTTAAATGACTGGACATAACACCAAAAACTAAAAATTAAAAGCAAAATAAAACAGAGTAAAATATATACAACCTCCCACTTGGTTACCACATTTTGGTACATTTTCGTTTTGAAACTTCAACAATTCTACAAGATTCCAATACAATCTCGACTCTTAATCATAAGCCCAAAACTTAAGCTGTGGCTGGAGCTGGGCGTGCGGTTTAAAGGACTCAACTTCCTCAAAATATTAGATAATTTAAATAAGCCTAGTAAGATAGCACCTAAAAAGGTTAGACTAAGAAACAAAAAACATGTCCCAAGAAACAAAACAAACTCCACATAATGGATCACATCTTCCCTCCTCATGGGGGGATTAATTAAAGTAAGACCAATGCCCATTGTGAATATTATGATGATAAGACTTAACAATAAAGGCACCCAAAGGGGTAGTTGAGAACCTACAACAACATTAGCCTTTCTATTATTGACTGCTACTGCATTTCTTTCTGTTCCTGTATCAAAAGAATATATTCATACATTATTTCTTAACATTATTCTATTATCAAGAAAAAAAATAAAAATAAAAAAGTACCTTTCTGCTTCTAACTGCAAATTTCTGTGTATGCTTCAAAAGTGAAGTTGAGCATTATTTCTACTGTAAACCAAGATAATTTAATATATTTTTGAAAAAAATAATATAAAATTAAATATACTATACGCTTTTAATAAAATAAAATAATAAAAATATTGAAAAAAAATACAATTTCACACTCCTTATAACAATGCAACTATCCCTATCCAATACCAATAAAAATAAAAAAAACCATACAAAAATAAATGTCTTACTAGTTTTCTTTCCAATTCCACCCATTCTAAGATTCCACATAAATTTATCAACCTGCTAAAACAAATACACCAAGTTAATGTTACTCTTAATGAAAACAATAAAAATAAAATTTTAAATGACAGGACATAACGTCAAAAATTAAAAATTAAAAACAAAGGAAAACAAAGAAAAATTTATACAGCCTCCCACCTGGTTGCCACATTTTGGTACATTTTCATTTTGAAACTTGAACAATTTTACAAGATTTCAATACAATCTCGTCTCTTAATCACAAGCTCGGAACTTAAACTGCAGTTGCAGCTGGGCGTGGGGTTTAAAGGACTCAACTTCGTTAAAATATTAGATAATTTAAATCAGCCTAGTAAGATAGCACCTAAAAAAATTAGACTAAGAAACAAAAAACATGTCCCAAGAAACAAAACAAACTCCACATCAAGGATCACATCTTCCCTCCTCATGGGGGGAGTAATGAGAGCAAGACTAGTGCCCATTGTGAATATTATGATTGTAAGACTGAACAATAAAGGCACCCAAAGGGGAAGTTGAGAACCTACAACAGCCTTAGCTCGTGTCTTAGTAACCGCTAGTACATTTCTTTCTTTTCCTGTATCAAAACAATATATTCATAAATTATTATCTTAAAATTATTTTTTTATGAACAAAAATAAAAATAAAAACATTAAAGTACCCTTTCTGCTTCTAAGTGCAAATTTTTGTGTATGCTTCAAAAGTGAAGTTGAGCATTATTTATAATGCAAAACAAGATAATTTAATATATTTTTGAAAAAAATAATTATACAAAAATAAATATAGTATACGCTTTTAATAAAACAAAATAATAAAAAAATTGAAAAAAAAAACAATTTCACACTCCTTATAACAATGCAACTATCCCTCTCCAACACCAATAAAAATTAAAAAAAAACATAAGAAAATAAATGTCTTACTAGTTTTATTTCCAATTTCACCCATTCTAAGATTTCACATAAATTTATCAACCCGCTGAAACAAATAAACAAAGTTAATGTTACTCTTAACGAAAACAATAAAAATAAAGTTTTAAATGATAGGACATAACACCAATAATTAAAAATTAAAAACAAAAGAAAACAGAGTAAAATATATACAACCTCCCACCTGGTTGCCACATTTTGGTACATTTTCATTTTGAAACTTGAACAATTATACAAGATTTCAATACAATCTTGTCTCTTAATCACAAGCTACGAACTTAAGCTGTGGCTACAGCTGGGCGTGGGGTTTAAAAGACTTAACTTCCTCAAAATATTAGATAATGTAAATCAGCCTAGTAAGATAGCACCTAAAAAAGCTAGACTAAGAAATGAAAAACATGTCCCAAGAAACAAAAAAAACTCCACATCAAGAATCACATCTTCTCTCCTCATGGGGGGAATGATGAGAGCAAGACCAGTGCCCATTGTGAATGTTATGATTATAAGACTAAACAATAAAGGCACCCAAAGGGGAAGTTGAGAACCTACAACAGCCTTAGCCAGTGTCTTATTGACCGCTGGTGCATTTCTTTCTTTTCCTATATCAAAACAATATATTCATAAATTATTTCTTAACATTATTTTATTATCAACAAAAATAAAAATAAAAACATAAAGGTACGCTTTCTGCTTCTGACTGAGAATTTCTGTGTATGCTTCACAATTGAAGTTGAGCATTTTTTATAATGCAAAACAAGATAATTTAATATATTTTTGAAAAAAATAATACAAAAATAAATATAGTATACGCTTTTACTAAAACAAAATAGTAAAAATATTGAAAAAAATATAATTTCAGACTCCTTATAACAATGCAACTATCCCTATCCAACACCAATAAAAATTAAAAAAACCATACAAAAACAAATGCCTTACCAGTTTTCTTTCCAATTCCACCCATTCTAAGATTCTGCATAAATTGATCAACCTACTGAAACAAATAAACCAAATTAATGTTAGTCATAACGAAAATAATAAAAATAAAATTTTAAATGATAGGACATAACGCCAACAATTAAAAATTAAAAACAAAGGCAAACAGAGTAAAATACATACAGCCTCCCACCTGTTTTCCACATTTTGGTACATCTTTGTCTTGAAACTTCAACAAATCTACAAGATTTCAATACAATCTCGTCTCTTAATCATAAGCTCAGAACTTAATTTCTGCATATGCTTCAAAAGTGAAGTTGAGCATTATTTACAATTCAAACCAAGATTTAATATATTTTTGTGAAAAATAATACAAAACTAAATATAATATATGCTTTTACTAAAACAAAATAATAAAAAATATTGAAAAAAAATACAATTTCACACTCCTTATAACAATGCAACTATCCCTATACAACACCAATAAAAATTAAAAAAACCATACAAAAACAAATGCCTTACCAGTTTTCTTTCCAATTCCACCCATTCTAAGATTCCACATAAATTGATCAACCTCCTGAAACAAATAAACCAAGTTAATGTTACTATTAACGAAAATAATAAAAATAAAATTTTAAATGACAGGACATAACACCAAAAATTAAAAATTAAAAACAAAAGAAAATAGAGTAAAATACATACAGCCTCCCACCTGTTTGCCACATTTTGGTACATTTTTCGTTTTGAAACTTCAACAATTCTACAAGATTTCAATACAATCTTGTCTCTTAATCATAAGCTCAAAACTTAATTTTTGCGTATGCTTCAAAAGTGAAGTCTAGCATTATTTATAATGCAAACCAAGATTTAATATATTTTTGCAAAAATAAATACAAAACTAAATATACTATACGCTTTTACTCAAAAAAAAAAAAAAAAATATTGAAAAAAAATACAATTTCACACTCTTTATAACAATGCAACTATCCCTATCCAACACCAATAAAAATTATAAAAACCATACAAAAATTAATGTCTTACCAGTTTTCTTTCCAATTCCACCCATTCTAAGATTCCGCATAAATTTATCAATCTGCTGAAACAAATACAACAAGTTAATGTTACTTTTAACGAAAACAATAAAAATAATTTTTTCAATGACATGACATAACTCCAAAAATTAAAAATTAAAAACAAAGGAAAAAAGAGTCAAATATATACAGCCTCCCACCTGGTTGCCACATTTTGGTACATTTTCGTTTTGAAACTTCACCAATTCTACAAGATTTCAATACAATATCGTCTCTTAAGCTATATCTACAGCTGGGAGTAGGGTTTAAAGGACTCAACTTCCTCAAAATATTAGATAATGTAAATCAGCCTAGTAGGATAGCACCTAAAAAAGCTAGACTAAGAAATGAAAAACATGTCCCAAGAAACAAAAAAAACTCCACATCAATGATCACATCTTCCCTCCTCATGGGGGGAGTAATGAGAGAAAAACCAGTGCCCATATTGAATATTATGATTATAAGACTGAATAATAAAAGCACCCAAAGGGGAAGTTGATAACCTACAACAGCCTTAGCCTGTGTCTTATTGACAACTGTTGCATTTCTTTCTTTTCCTGTATTAAAACAATATATTCATAAATTATTTCTTAATATTATTTTATTATCGACCAAAAGAAAAAAAAATAAAACAAAAAAGTACCCTTTCTGCTTCTAACTGCAATTTTTTGTGTATGCTTCAAAAGTGAAGTTGAGCATTATTTATAATGTTAACCAAGATTTAATATATTTTTGAAAACATAATTACAAAAATAAATATACTATACGCTTTTACTAAAACAAAATAATAAAAATATTGAAAAAAAATACAATTTCACACTCCTAATAACAATGCAACTATACCTATCCAACACCAATAAAAACAAAAAAACAATACAAAAATAAATGCCTTACCAATTTTCTTTCCAATTCCACCCATTCTAAGATTCCGCATAAATTTATCAACCTGCTGAAACAAATACACCAAGTTAATGTTACTCTTAACAAAAACGATAAAAATAAAATATTAAATGACAGGACATAACACCAAAAATTAAAAATTAAGAACAAAGGAAAACATAGTAAAATATATATAGCCTTCCACGTGGTTGCCACATTTTGGTACATTTTCGTTTTGAAACTTCAACAATTCTACAAGATTTCAATACAATCTCATCGCTTAATCACAAGTTGGGAACTTAAGCTGTGGTTGCCGGTGGGCATGGTGTTTAAAGGAATCAACTTCCTCAAAATATTAGATAATATAAATCATCCTAGTAAGATAGCACCTAAAAAAACTAGACTAAGAAATGAAAAACATGTCCCAAGAAACAAAACAAACTCCACATCAAGGATCACATCTTCCCTCCTCATGGGGGGAGTAATGAGAGCAAGACCAGTGCCCATTGCGAATATTATGATTGGGTAAGTGCACCAAGATGGTTCCCAAAAAAGGGGGCTTAAGTGGTCACTGTTTTTCTAAAATTAGGAAATGTTGACTTTGGACGTGAAATTGAGGATAGTTACACTCAAAATTTTGAGATAGAACACAAACAAGGATCAAAGTGCTTTGAGTCTACTTTCTAAACTACTAATTTATTTTCAAAATGGTTGAGATGAAGGGGTTCAACAAAGGGATGTACACAAATTGGTGTTGTTTTTGTCAGAAAAACATAACATAACAACTCTTGTACGACCTGAGCATGACGACCTTTTTAAAAAAAAAATTAAAATCACTATGGTCGGAAGTTAGCGAACAGAATCTAGTTGGTGCACAATTTTTCTTATAATTTTTTAATGAATATTTAATTTTTTACTAATTTTCTAAGTGGGCACTTCCTAAAAAGCAAAATTTTGGAAAGTAATAGATTTATATATATATATATATTTAAGTTGTAGAATGGAGTCTAGTTTCTAAAAATGTAATTTATTTGAAATTTTGATGAATGGTTAATTTATAACGAAAAAAAAATCAAACAATGCTTTTTGAAAAAAAAAAATAGACATACAAACAAAAGAAATTATGGATGAAATCCCTCACATTGTAAGAAAGTGAAAAAAATTATATCGTTGGAAAGCTAAGAGAGAATTCAACATTACCCATGTGTTTTATTTCATCGTTATTGAACCAAATGCAATCCTGACGGTGAGCACGAACTCAATTATGTGAAAAATTGTAGAATTTGCAAAAAACACATCTCTGGTGGTTGGGAATGCCCTCCAAACCTTTGGGTTGGTATTCCAAGGAAAATATCAAAGCCAAGGCTCGAGGATTCCCAAAGAAAAATATAACGCACTCTTGTTATAACGTGCTTGTGTTATTTACTATTTTTCACTTTTTCTTCTCTGCGAAACATTTTTAACAACAAATAGCGTGCTCACATTATTTATTCCTTTAGTTAAATGCCATTTTTTTGAATGTTTTTTTATATGTTTGTATGTATATGTATGCTTGTGTGTCATGTATGTATGTATGCATGTATGTATACCTATATGTATCTATTTATGCTTATGGGAGAGAGGGTGGGAGTGGGAAAGAGTGTGGGAGGGTGGAAGTGGGAGAGAGTGTGGGAGTGGGAGAGAGTGTGGGAGGGTCGGAGAGTGGGAGAGGGTGGGAGAGAGTGGGAGAGAGTGTGGGAGAGTGGGAGAGAGTGTGGGAGAGTTGGAGTTAGGGTGGAAGGGAGGGAGGAGAGAGTGGAAGAGAGTGGGAGAGCAGTTGGAGAGTGTGGGAGAGGGTTTAGGGTGTGAGAGGTTTAGTGGGAGTGGGAGAGAGGAGAGGAGAGAGAGCGAGAAGAGAATGGGAGAGAGTGGGAGAGAGAGGGAGGAAGATAATGGGAGAGAGTGTGGCAGAGGGGAGATAGGGATCTAGGAGAGTGGGAGAGGGTCGAAGAGAGTGGGGGGAGGGGAGAGGGAGGAGGAAGATAGTGGGAGAGAGTTAGAGGAGGTGGGAGAGAGGGTGGGAGAGTGAGGAGAGGGAGGAGTGGGAGAGTGGGAGTGGGAGAGAGGAGAGAGGTGAAGAGAGTGGGAGAGGGTGAGAGAGTGGGAGAGAGTGGAGAGAGAGTGGGAGAGAGGGAGGGAGAGAGTGGAAGAGGTTGGGAGAGTGTGGCCCAGAGAGTGGGAGAGAGTCGAAGAACATGGGAGAGGGTGGGAGAGGGTAGGAGAAAGTGGGAGAGTGGGAGAGGGGGTGGGAGATGGTGGGAGAGAATGGGAGAGTGTGGGAGAGAGTGGGAGAGAGTCAGAGAGTGTGGGAGTGGGTGGGAGAGAGTTGGTGTAATGCCCCGCCAAGCAACCCCAAAGGATACTAATACATCTAACATTTATGGCAACAATTTTTTTTTAAAAGTACTAACATACATCATAATAATCATATATCACATGAAATGAAACTAAACATGAACTACATATAACAAATCCCTCGGGTTTACATGACTGCATTACTTTTCACAACAATATTATCACATCACATGAAAGGTAAGTATACACCAGTAACCATAAGATAACATGAACATGGACAATACATTAATCAAGGATTACAATATTTCAATGCCGCTTCCCAACATGAATGGGGAAGATACAATAAAATGGAATGATACATTTGAAATGAAGAAGTACAAAGCTGCAATACTGGATCCAACTCTGGTTAGACTCAGAAGTCACTATAAGGTACCATTTTGCACTTTTTGATTGACAACTGAGGACCTAATGGGGTGCATAGCACATTCCACCCAACCACGTGGACCCAAAGGCCCACCCCCCGTGCTAAGAGATGACAAGAAGGTTCCCAACGATAACCATCATACAGAACAAGGATACAAGACTTCACATCAAGAACCACAATAACATAAGGCAATCTCCAGCACAAGATATAACTAACACAAGATGTGCCCAACATAAGAAATAACCAATAAAGCATCAACATATAAATGCCAACATGTGCTTCCAGAGGCCCAAGAATAACATAGAGGGAAATAAAGCATACTTGGTTGTTAAAGGAAGAGTGTCATCACAATGTTGCATGGGTTACCTTGGCGAATCTTCCTAGGCCCCGGCCCCCCAACTTGGGTTACCCTAGTGACCTCTTACGAAACCCGGCCCCACATGTAATCCAATGCGGAATCGATTATCTTTCATAAAGACAAGATAATGATCTTGCCATTCCAGGCCTTCTCAACTCATTCCCAAGTCTGAACTAGCCCTTGAGTCCATGAGTGAGGCATAATTATCAAGTTAAACATTTTAGACTACCCATTTCCCTAATACAGTAATTTAGTTTTCACTTATTTAACTAATTCCACATGAGTTACCCAGACACCACTTTTGTGTGCCGGCCCCCATGAAGAACCACTCCCTTACTAACAACATATCTCAAAAACTCAAATGGAAAGCCAACTTGCTCAAGAAATGTAATCCAATAAAATAGCTGCACCAAGAGAGGCATGCACCATCTCGTGCTAGAACTTCAAGGTAACAAAACCCACATTCAAATGCAAGGCTCAAGGCACATAAAAACAATCCAAGTGCAAGATCAACCATCATCAAAGTACTAGACAGAATCATAAAAGCACCTGCTTTCAGGTGAAACAACATTAAACTCAATAAATACACTGGGCTTGATATGGGTTACCCAAGGTGATCCTCCTAGGTCGTCGGCCCCCATACCAACCCTTGCAAAAATATAAAATAAAAATCATATCCCCTCTAACCTCTGGAAGACAAACATATTACAACACAATGGTTCCCAAATCAATGTGGCTACAGGACATGATCTCAAAATCAAAACCAACCATAACCATCTCAGAACTAAACATTAGTGTCAACAATCGTAGAAACAACCAACTCTAAACTCAACACTGAAATCAACTCAAAAGAAGAAAACTCAATTCCAATAAGCACAATGATAAGATCAATAAGAATCATCAAATAATACATCCACGTAAGACCTTATTTTCTCAACATCATGTTACTTATCCACTCATTTAAATGTATAGTTCAGAACAACCAAACAATCAATTAATTCTGGTTGTTACGACAATAGTAATCCATGAAGTGATGCATATCCATTAGCTATTAAGAATGCCAAGTAGAATCACCAGATAAGTCATTAATACTTGACGCAAATCTAAAGCTAGAACATATATTCTAACACATAAACACTATCTTTTAAAAAGAAGATACAAATATACACTCATATTCCTAAATCTCTTTTACTTAATTTACTATCAATCCAACTATACAATCATTAAGGAAGTTACAGTATACTTCATGGTTCACCTTTATCTTTAGAAACCTATCTCCTCCTCAAACTTACATATATATATATAAACATCGCATTACATATTTATAAGAACATATTTGTAACATATAACTTGATATCCAATATTCCTCATCAAGCAACATACCATAGTAGCTATTATGGGAGAGATCAAGAGCTTACAAAACGCTACATAACAATAACTCCTCTACATAAGCATCGTCGGTTGACAAATTAGTGCACAAGGTTATGAAATTGAAAAGAATATTCAAAAGATCTTCTAGGTATAGAGAATTAGAAGGTGACTCCATTAAACCTAAATAATACACAGTGCAGAGTCTATTCAACATTGGAGAGAAGTTGAGGTTTAATGAAATTGAATTCTCATACAGAAGATTCGGCTTATTACTGACAGGCCAAAGTAAAAGTTTAATACTTCTTTGAAGTATTTAATCCTAAGTTTTAACCATTCGTAGCATTTTCTAGAAGAGAATCTAAAATGCAAGAAGGGGTAAGCGATTTCCATGAGAAGGCCTGAGACCAAATTTTAACATAAAAGAGCTCCCTATTAAGTTCAAGTGCTACGGCTGAGAATGGCTGACAATGACATCAAAGAGATTATTCAAACCTATAAACTTCCTAATATGTACAAGTGCCGCAATAGAGATAGGTTGATAACGAAAACAGAGAGATCATTTAAACCTTTAAACTTCCTATTATGTTCAAGTGTTGCAGCTAAGACAGGTTGACAATGAAATCAGAGGGATTATTTAATTTACTACACCTTTGCAGTCTAAAAGTTGCTGCTGTGCTAAGTTACCAAAAGTTTCAGGGAGGCTATATAATTTTGTACAATACCTCAACTCTAAATGTTGTAACTATGATCAGTTGCCAAATATATTAGAAAATAAATATTGGAATTTGGAAATGTCGCCATCTACATGCATTTTATCATTATTTTCAAGTGCTGCAATTGTGATAGATTGCCAGTAGAATCTAGCAGGTTATTTAAACATTTAAACTTCCTATTTTTAGTACCACAGATGTGACAGGCTGTCAACGGATTCAGGAAGGCTAATTAAACTGATCCACTCTCTAACTCCTAAAAGCTTCAGCTTTGAAAGGTTGGGAATGGTATCAGGGAGGTTAATTAATTTACTACACAAGGTAGCGAACAGAAAGATCAAGGATATCAAGCCACCTAAGACACCACTCAGAGTTCAAAATTATTTAAATCAAATCAGCTAAAAGAAGAAAGTCAGCGCTAAGAAATGATAATTCAAATTCAATACAGGGTCGGCTTCAAGTTAACGGATATCCATTATCAGAGCTAACATGCAAGGACAAAGGCTTGTGAAACTTGGCTAGAGTTTACAGAGCAGGCTTAACTTAATTCATGTTAGACATGCTGCATACTAAAAATGTTCAAAATAAAGGTGAAATCAAAGAATACTAGGACGACAGATCTCCATACTCAAACAACCATGATTAGATCAAAACCTGGTCTTTATCTCGATTTGGTATGTATAATTGAGCACGCCCAGGCGAGCATGTGAACCATGAATCTTTATGAGCTTGGACGACATTAAGTTACTTATAAACAAGTCATTCTTCATTGACTCACTTAGAATACTATGAACAAATCATGGTGAACTAAGCTTGGTTAGATTTAGAAACCAATCATCACAATCATCTTTGAGTTCAAAAGAATGCATGTATAGTCACTATGTTATTGCGGAAAATGGTCATACCGCAGGTCTGAGACTTTTAGAGCAAGGAGTATGACACTATCAGCACATGAAGTCACATGATATACAAAATTGAAGGGGACAGATATACTACGCATTAGATTGAGAATCCATGTAAATAGAATCATACACAAAGAAATCGATAGATGATGCCAAAAAGGGATGGATTTAAAACATTGATTCAATTCATTAACAGGTTTAAGAAATCAGTCACTCCAAGCAGCTTCTACACTATGACGATGTCGATTTTTTTTTTTTTGTCTAAAAGGGAAAAAGGATTAATGAGCAACTAGGATTACCTGATAATCTCAAATTTGAATCCCCCAACCCCGTGTTGGTGATGAAGTTGACTATAGCATAGGCGTCAATGGGATATAGTGGCATAGCCAAATCCTCTGTCAGAGCTCTTCCTGCCTGTGCACACATGGAAGCTTGGAACCGGTTATCCGCAACCTTACGCTGAAGCCTTCCCTATTATCATATCCCTACCACCAACATTTTCACCCATTCTAAACCCTATTTCATTCTCTCCCCCGGCACCCCTCTCTCATCTTGAATTCCGCATGCATTATAAAAAAAATCCACAACTCACTTCCGACATGCAAGGAAGTTCGTGTTATCTGCTAGGCTTCGATATAAGATGGACTTGGTGCCTTGAGCTACTCATTTTCTTGGCCATTTATTAACATTCCAAAATCATTCATCTTCTCTGTAAGAAGCTAAGTGCAATTTCTATCAAAGGTTAGAAGGAAGGAAAACCATGTCAACATAGTTGAACACTGTGGAGACTAATCATAGGTTGGGTAGCCCCTTCTGGCACAAAGGTTTGAGGTGTTAGATAAAAATCCTAGCCATTGTAATTTCTTATTTATAAAAATATCCTTTGACTAAGTATTCCATGCACATTAAGTAATTCCCTCCATGCTAGGCCAATGTTTCCAAATTATGGAGTATTCTCCCCCACGATCTGCGAGGTATTCAATGTCATAGCAACCTCCACAAGACATTACCACCATAGTGCTCAAATGCATTAATTACTACATATATGCAACCATTTCAATTCTCCATAAAGCTATTAAGAGTGGAATAGAGAAGGTTGTAATGACGTGCCTGGTAAAAAATGCATTGCCTATTTTTACTTCTTATTATATAACTCATAACAAGATGAATGTTGCTTGTTAATTGACCAGTGACTATTACCAGAGAAGTTACCGGGAATCTTCAATCATGATAACATATATTAATCATATTCTTATTATTGATTTATTCTTTTATTTTGACTTGTTTACACAAATCTATTTATTTAAAATTTCAATTTATTAAGATCTATTATTCAATTATGTAAATGCTTCTATAAACTTATTCTAAAACCTTTATTTATTTATTTATTTTTCATGCTTTCCTCCTCAACGAAATAAACAAACAAAGACATCCAACAGACACATTTCTCTAGACAAAGTCAACATGCAAGACCACAATCACGGAGGGGCATTACAGTTGGAGAGAGTGGCTAAGTGGGAGATAGGGTTGGAGAGGGTGGGAGTGGGTTGGAGAGGGTGGGAGAGAGTTAGAGAGAGGGAGAGAGGGTGGCAGAAAGTGGGAAAGAGGGTGGGAGATGGTGGGAAAGAGTGAGAGAGGGTGGAAGAGAGTGGGAAAGAGAGAGTGGGAGGGTGGGAAAGGTAGGTGAGGGTGGGAGAGTTGGAGAGAGGGTGGGAGAGGAGAGAGAGTGGGAGAGAGTCAAAGAGTGTGGGAGAGGGTGGGGAGAGAGAGGAGAGAGGGAGAGTGTGAGAGTGGAGAGAGGGTGGGAGATGGTGGGAGAGTGTGGGAGGTGGAGAGAGGTTGGGAGAGGAGAGAGGCTGGCATGGGAGAGGTGGGAGAGGGGAGAGAGTTGGAGACTGGGAGAGGGTGGGAGAGGGGAGAGGGTGGGAGAGGGTTGGAGAGAGTTGGAGAGACTGGGAGAGTGAGAGAGAGGGTGGGAGGTGGTGGGAAGGAGTGGGAGAGGCTGGGAGAGGGTGGGATAAAGTGGGAGAGAGTGGGAGAGGCTGGAAGAGAGTGGCAGAGGGTGGGTGAGGGTGTGAGAGGCATTAGGGGAAATTTACATAAAAAATGGGCCTCCTAAGGATGACATCATTAACTTTTTAAGTTATCAAAAATCAACTAAAAGATGACATCAACCTGTACGGTGACATCATCCAAAATAAAAATAAAATTATTAATTTTATAAAATAAAACTTTCTAAAATCTTATGAATTAACTCATGATGGTTAATTTAACTCTACATATCTTATTCTATCTTATTCATCTTTCTAAATATAAAATATTCTTTTTGTTTTTTAGATTTATATTCTTAAGTTCTATTAAGTTCTATTATAGAAATTTTTATATTTTCAAAAAATATTTTTATTCTTTACGAAAAAAATATAAAAAACATTTAAAAAAACATTAAAAAATCATAAAATTCATTTATGAAATGCTGCAAAAATAAAAAAATTCCTTAATTATTTTTAATAATTTCAAATATTCTAATATTTAAATGTTTAGCATCTAAATATTCTAATATCAAAATTTTATTATTTTAAATTTCTTTAATTATTTTTAATAATTTCAAATATTCTAATATTTAAATGTTTAGCATCTAAATATTCTAATATCAAAATTTTATTATTTTAAATTTTTTCGTGGCCTTTTATAAGGGTGCACTCACTTTATGTGATGCACTCCTCCTTTTAAGGGGGAGCACCCACATTTAGTGGGCCCCCTTATTATTTTAATTTTTTTAAAATATTTTTTAAACTTTTAAATATATTTTAAATTTTTTTTAAATATATTTTAAACTTTTAAATATAGTTTTAATTTTTTTTTAAAGAGAGACCATTTAAAAAATTACTTTCTTTTTTTGCTAATTTTCATTATCTTTTACTTTGTCACTTTTTAAATAATTGAAAAATACAAATAATCAAAAAAAGCAAGTGAACTTGACTTTTTTAATAAATTATAATAGAAATATAAGTTGCCAAACTTGAGTTTAAGAGTTTTTAAATAAAAAATAAATAATGAAGAAAGTGAACTTGAGTTTTTTAATAAATTATAATAGAAATATATGTTACCACTTTTAAAAAATCATGGGTTTCAATTTTTTAAGGAATTATAATAGAAGCGTGTGTCCCCACTTAACTCATGTAGTTAAGTAATTTATTTTTTTTATATTTAAATAATTTGTATTATATGAAATATTTTTTTCTTTTTTAGAGTTCCTTAGGAGGCCCATTTTTTATGTAAATTTCCCCTAATGAAGCATGATTAAATATTACAACTTCCACCTCGATAACAAATGAGGGGTAACATAATACAAGATCAACAAAAAGACTAAAGCATGAAATGAAACTAGATCCCACGAGCTCTCTAGCTGGAAATCTCGTCCACACGTACAAGAAGACAACCCAACGGATTAAGGTGCACGTTCCACCCAACCATGTCATACCCGAAGGCTCACCCCCCGTGCTAGGAGATAGTAACAAGGAATCCAACACAAGACCATCTACCTCTAGACACAGGCAAAACATAACAGAACTAAAACAACTACAACCACAATAACACTTAACACAAAGTTACAATGCTTCCAGAGAACAATGATCATGAACATCATGTGTACACCACCTAATATCTAACTGACTGCTGACGTAGGTAGAGTGTCATACATAAATTTCCATGAGTTACCCTAGCTCAACCTTCCTAGGCTACCGAAACCCCATCTTGGGTTACCCTGGCTTGCCTCTACCAGCCGCCGGACATGCAAAACTATGCGTCTCGTCTCATCTCGAGCCTTAACAAACACATGCTTCACGAGAGAGGCATTCCTTATCTTTATTAGTGTGAAATTTCCCCGTTAATTCTTTTAAATTATCACTTGATTAAACCCTAGGTGAGTTACCCTGGCGCCCCTTTGTGTGCCAGACCCCCACAAAGAGCCACTCTCCTACCGACAACACACACGGTACAAAACCACAATCCAATGCATAAACTAGATAAGATGACCTCTCCAATCCAAGGAGGCAACAAACAAAGGAAACTCACTCCAAACACTGGAGGCAACAAAAGTCAAAACCCTCTCCAAACACTGGAGGCAACAAGGTTAAAACCCTCTCCAAACACTGGAGGAAACCAAAATACAAAACCCACTCCTTCCAAAGGAGGCACAAACCACATAACCCTCTCCTAATCCCAAGGAGGCACAAACCATCCCCGTTTGAGAAAACCAGGTAAGACAACAAGATACCACTATACACACTTCCCAAGGAAAAATAGAGGTTGACAACATACTACGACAACCCCAAAGAATTAAAACCCCTTCTGGAAGACTTACATAAAAAATTGACTCAGTTGTCCAACAAAGAGAAAATGATCGAAAACATCATTTCAAAGCATTTTCGACAGCTCAATAAACTAGTGTTTGGGTTTCCTAAACCCAATCCAAACATCGACATAATGCATGCAACCAATTAATTATTTAACATTACTAGCACATACCCACAAGTAATAAACTTCATTGCAACGTAAAGGAATTTAAACTAATAATCTAATTCTCATTTGCTCAATCATACTAAATGATTAAAAACAATCTTTTTAAATAAAAACGTTTGATTAAACATCAACTTCATTTCAACCATAATAATGAAATAACCGTTTTAACTTTCCTATTTTAGATATTTAAATTCTTTTATAATCCAACTACTTTGATTTAATCCCTGAGTAATTAACATAAATATATATTATATATATTTCTTAAATATATATATAATACATTTTAAATACTAAAAATAAATTATTTATATGAATTAAAATATATTATATATGTATATAAATATATATATAATATATATACATATTATATATTATAATATGCAAATATTATAATATATAATATATATATATATTATAACACATATATAATAAAATTTAATATTAATAAATAATAATAAAAAACAAAAAATGATTTTTTTTAAAAGAAAGGCTGAAGCCCTAAACTGGGCACACAGGCCATAGCCACCAATGGTGGCCTGTGTGCTAAGCACACGGGACACCTCCCTCATGGGTGGTAGCCTGTGTGCTCAGCACATAGTTTGCCTACCCTATGGGCATGGCCTATGTGCAGAGCACACAGTCTGCCTCCCTTTGGGGGCGCGGCCTGTGTGCTACGCACACAACCTGCCTCCCCTAGGGGCTGGGCAGCGGTGGGGCTGGCTCCCCTGCCTCCCCACCACAACAAATAATAATAAAAAAACATTTTTATAATTAAATTCAAAAACAAAAATAAAAACCTACTTCCCCCCTGCTTTGCACAAAGATAAACATCAATTTTCTGTGTAATGAAATTTTCAAAAGAAACATTTTCTAGAATTAATGAACACAGTATGGTTATAAAATATACTTGTGTATATTTATAATTATATACCAAAATATCCATTTCCAACCTAAATTGTGCAAATGAACAACAAGATTTTGTAATAAAATAACAAATTGGCAATACAACAGTTGGGATTAAATCTCAGTTTGAAATGCCAATTCCTTTCGGTTTCTTCCTATTTAACCATTGATTGAATTCATGTTTTGATTTCTTTTTCCAAATCTCAACAAAGTTTAAAAGTATAGAACCAATTGACATGGGTTTTCCATTGAATTTAAACCTCATTTCAAAGATTTCCAAACATCATAAGAAAATTCAAAAACTCTTGCAAAAGAAATCAAAGAATCTGATTTTTTTCTCCAAAGCTTGAAGACTTTAACAATGGTGTTTTCAATTCCTCTTTTGAATCCAGCTCAAGCAAGAATTTCAATCTCCTTCACAAATCCAAGCAAAGTCATAGCCAAAAAAACTCCCTCCCCAAATTGCAAATTGAAAATTATATGAGATTTCATTTTCTAAAATAGAGTTTTTCCCCCAAATTGGTCAAACCCCTAAAATATCCCCACCAACTAAATTTATTGAACAATTTGGAGATATTTCCATATTTTAAAAATTTAAAACAATTTTACTTTCTAATTCAAATATCATGCATTTTCAAAATTCCTTTAAACAAAAGAATTCAAATTTTGCAAAGAATTTACTTTATCTATAATTTTCAAAAGTGAAATTTAAAACACATTTTTATTTTTATTTTACTTTAACTTTAAATATCCAATATGATTTCCATTTTCATTATAAATTTAAATCTAAATATACAATAATGGCAAAATAACTATTTCATTTAATTTATGACCATTTGCCTAGTTAACTAATAAACTAAAATTTATTTTATTAATTAAATCAAATTAATCCATGAAATAAATAACATTTCAACCTTGAAACTAGATATGTTAAATCATCATTTTAATCATACCCAACATTTAATAGCCTTTAAAAATATGAAATGAAATAGTTAACCAAGGAGGAAAGAATCAGATCAAAACCGCTAAACCCGACGACAACCCGATGACAAACTATGACTAGGGTGATGACTTGGCACGGAAAACCTAGCTACTATCTCCCAATCGATACCATTGGCCAATGGACACGCTCAAACCTATGAACCAGGTGGAGTTGATGTCATGTACCTGCCAACCTATGAACAAAGAGTACATCGAACATGCATATATATAATATGATCAAACACACCATGAAGAGGAAATCTCAAAATCATGGGGCAGTCACAAGCGAGTGATACAATCACGTCCCCTTCACCAATACACAATTACTAACTGACGATTATAACATCAATGATATGATCAACAACATAAAACATCGTTAAATCAAATATCTTCTAAGTTAATCCAAAACATGCCATAAAGATAACATCAGAATGGAATAACATCACATCAAAATATAACATTCACATCATTTTAAAAATTGTGAACAAAAGTAACCAAGTTCCAAAGTCACAGCATAAATAGAATGGAGCATTACAAAGAAAACACTGTCGATCCAAACATCCAAAATGGAGGGGTGTTACACCCTCAATACCCTCAATACATAATGCAAACATAAAAATAACATAATGTGGAAAAGTGGATTTTTCCAAAAGAAAATGTCTAATTTTTTTAAGCAAAACTAATCGAGAATAGTGTGAAACTGAAATATTTTGTCCGATATTGTATTTGAAACTACCATGATAGACATGTTTGTGAAATTTGGAAGGTCAGTCAAGGCACACGAGTCATTTGGCAACAACCTCCATGGCCTGTGCTAAAATGGGAATAGACATTCATGAAAACATAATAGATGATGGGTTTTCTGTAATTTCTCAAACAAGACATATGAGAAATATTTTATCATATATATATTTATATTATATATAAAATAATAATTACATCTCAAAACCAAGGCTCTTCATAGCCAGAATATACTTTGCTTACACTAGTCTAGAGAAAGTTGAAAACATAGCCAATATGACAAAATAAAGAGGTTTACTACAAAGCAAAAAACAAAGGTAATGAAGCACTAATCTAACTAGTAAGAGACGACCTAATACAACTAGACTAATTAGATTATATTAGTGCTACATTATTAGGTCATCTCTTACTAGGTTAGATTAGTGCTACATTGCCTTTGTTTTTTGCTTTGTAGTAAAGCTCTTTTTTTTGTCATATGGGCTATGTTTTCAACTTTCTAGACTAGTGTAAGCAAAGTAAATTCTAGCTATGAAGAACCTTTGTTTTGAGATGTAATTATTAATTTATATATAATATAATGAAAAAACATGTAGCAATATACAAAGCCCTTTTGAAGCAAAGGAGCACATCACTTCGCCTCATTCACAGAGTAATGAGAGCACAAGCAACGTCGATGGTGATCAATACAATTGAAACACTCAACCCAAAAGCCACCACATTGAAAGATATTGCAGTTAAATCAGTCCACTGCTATTAATAGCTTGATAGCTGCTATTGTCACCATTCTCACTGCTCCCACTCTAACTGCTCTCGCTCCCACACTTCTTTTGGTGAACCCTGAGCCTACTCTGGAAGCTGCACTTCTTTCTATGACTCCTATAAAATGACAATAAATTCTTGAATTATTTTTGAATCTAACTACATATTTTATCATCAAGAAAAAAAAATCAAATAAATACCATAATTCCTCAATTTTTTTTTGTTGTGGAGTAGTTTAAATTGCAAGTTCAATATTGATCTACTTATAATGCAAACCAGATAGGGTTTAAATGAAAAGGTTGTAGTATGTACTCATGTAAAGGTTGACCAATGAGCAATGTATAGACTATGTACATGAGTGGAGATGCACAAAAAGAGGAACAAAAAAGGCCAATGAGACTAAAATCAAAATTCCACCTTAATGAAATCTTGTGAATTTTGTTAATACAAGGGGAGATTTATAATTGATAGCTTTAATTTTAACAATTTTTTTCCCAAATTAACATTTCCACACTCCAATTTATATTGGAGAAAATATACTAGATCACCCTCATCAATTAAATTACAACCTTCTAATAATTTATAAGATATTCTAATAGAGAAAAAGATTGTAAATATCAGATTTCTACAATCATTCTATGATTTTTTTTTACTATTAGTTAAACCCAGAAACACTAATAAATAGTTAAAAATTAGGTTTATAAATATTATATTTCTACAATCATTCTATTATTTTTTTTACTGTCACTTAAACCCAGAAACACTAATAAACAGTGAAAAAATAATTTAGTTTCTACTTAGTCCAAAACTTGGAAATGACAACTTTCGTTGAATTTCGCGTTATCTTCTAGTTCCAGTAAAACAAGGTTTTGGATAACTAAATGATTAAATTTGAACTAAGACAATATTCTCATCTGACCAAGAAGATAACTACCAAAAAAATCTATTTGGCATATAATATAGACCAACATATCCCTACTCAACTACCAAACACTGAAAATACTATACATTGATCAAAATAAACTCTTCTTTTCCCAAAAGCTCTTCCTTAATAATAATATAACTTTTTTTAATGATGGGTAGGCTCAACACTTGACCATCATACTTTATCTAAAGAAAAAAAATATAGAAAAGAGCAATTGGTAAGTGTACAGCCAGACTCTACAACCTTCGCTAGCATCCTCCTTGCTTATGCCAAAATGAGAGGTTTTGAACGGGGTATGGGCATCCACCAAAGCATAAGGGAATCAACATAGAAAAGGCACATGAACTATTTGACAAAATTCCTCTAAATAATGTGATCTCATGGAATGCCATCAACAACAACACATTTTCACACTAAAGCAAGCAACCTCAAACAAATGAGGAATAAGAGAACAAAACTGCTCACAAATCTATAGAGATGGGTACATATTTTGTAAAACATATAATCTACCAAAATCCCATGTGGGTGCTCAAGCTAAGAAAGTTTCACATGTAAGGAAGATGAGAAATTAAAATAGAGGAATCATACATTTTTTGTTGCTTTGGTTCCACTATTGGTTTCTGCTACTCCAAACTCTTCTTCGATGGTATTGACCTTTCATTTCTCCAATTTGGGGAGTTGCAACTTGAAAATAAGATTTCAATAGGATTTGAGAGTATGCTTACTAAAATGAACATAATGACAAAGAGCAGATTTAGGTTTTAATCATAGTAGGGGTAAAATTTGGAAGAGGGCAAGCGACTTACCTGAATTTTCTGCACAAATTGTGTCAAGTTGTCAACAATGCTGATGAGAAGAAGAGTATAGTCTTTGCAAGTAGGCATAGAAAACCCTAATGTTGTCCACTTCCACCTACCTCCCCATTTGCAATAACTGCTACGCAACGTACGTGGAGAAGCAAAAGCAAAACAACATTAAATGGGACGCCACTGGGATATTTTGGCTGGGAGATTGATCAATGGTTGTTGATACCTCAACCTTCTTGCCTCCCGCCTCAATATTTTGCAGCTATTGTTGTGGCTCTTTTCTTGAAATATTAAAAGGTCGCTTTGGGGAAATCAAAATATCTTTATTCGTTGTAGTGCTAAAGTAGGTAAACGAAATGGAAAAGCAAAGTCATTGGGACTCTAGATCTTCACTAGCAGTCATTTCAAAAGGTAGGCATTTCAGAACACATGATCAAATGGTGTGGCATACTATTACAATCATTAGCTTTATTCCAATCACCAATGCTTACCTTACACCTGACTGAAACAAACTTGTCACGAGCCTTTTGTGGGTTGTCCAAATGTGGAGATAAATATTAGGTCAAAGATGAGTAATATTTAAGTGTACAAGGACATCATTTTCTAGTGGGAATATAATAACCACCACCTCTGTGGCAAAAGATTGCTTTGGCGCTAAGAATATTTAGGCTTAAGAAAACCATATATTAAAAGATTATTTTCATTATATTACTACATAAACAAATAAAACTTGATTCTAAATGTCTAGAACTATACATTTTAGTAAAGAATCTTTCTTGTCATGGAAACATAACATGTAAGAAAACAACTTACACGATTTAAAAACACCCCCCAATTTATGACCACAATAATTTAACCGGTATGTATACCTTTAACTTTATTCAAAATATATAATATATATTTTGCGTGATTAACTAGTATACATATTTCTGGATAAACTGTGTGTCAATTTTTAAATCAGCGTTTTGGATCATACTCTATGATCTATCATTAGGATGAAAAAAGCAGAATGATGGATCATGGAGTATGACCTAAAACGTTGATGTAAAAATTGGCACACAGTTTACTAGAAATCTTCATGGACAGTGAAAATTGAATGTTATTAATTAGCATACATATATTAAATATTAATAAATATAAAATATGTTGAGATTTATCCTTCTCGGGGCGCCTATTTTCATCATTTTTTCTCAGTTCAATAGGTGCCTCGATAATGATAACTCTCGGTGTATTTTATATATATTAATATTTAAGATATGTATGCTAGTAATTTATTAGTTTAAACTAGAATCCGAGGAGTTCATGTTTTATTGCATGTACTTTCTTACATGCATTTTGACTCTCATTTCTCTGTAAAAATACATGATTATGAAATATTTTTTATCTCTCCAATGCAAGCTATTCCATTGATTACTGATTTTTTTAGGATTAAATCTTATACTTCAATCTCTGAAGGAAAACAAATTTACTTTTTTAAATTTTTGATCGACATTATTTTATTTATTTTATTTATACATTAAATAGATCTTACGTTAGGTTTTTTTAATTAAATGTAATAATGTTAAAAGCTACGACTACTTAAGGGAAACATAGGCCACGACCTCTGCAAATAGGTCATAGGCCCTGTTAGAATTGGCTATGGTTGCCAAGATCTTGAGACCAAATGGAAAGCACAAAAGAGAGAGAAGAATATGACAAGAATAAACTGTATTCAATGTCAATGATATGATTGATTGATTGTTTACAATGAGAGAGACCCCTTGGTTATATAGCCAAGGTGAGAACATAGAACGGTATAAGATTATGAAAAGTGTCGTAATCTTATGACATGAGACAACTATGCAAAGCTATCACTCCACTTAAAGTGGAAAAGTGATAATGTGATAATCACCACAAAAGGTGGATCACCCACAAAAGGTGGAGAGATAATCGCATGATGTGTCCACAAAAGGTGGAAGTGATAAAGTAATGACATGTCAAGTCCACCAAAAGTGGAAAATCTCCAACAACCTCCTATGTGGTCCCTAAGTAAACTTAACTAAGGTGTAATTATGACCTATGACAAGTTACAACACATTTAATTACACCAACACCACCCCTTAAGTGCAACTTAGGGAGAATGTACACCAATGCAAACAATGCAAGATGGGTCCCAGCTACTAGGCCATGTTAGGTACCCATGTACATATGCAATGCAATCTCTCACAACTAGAGAAAAGGATAAAACCTAGTGGGACAAAACTCCTCCCCAAAAGAGAGATGAAATACAAAAAGTGAAATACTCTCAATGATGAGAAGGTAAAAACCCCATGTGAGGAAAAAGACCCCCCCATAAGAGAGAAGTAGAAGAGAGACAAGGTAGCCCCCCCTCAATGTTGAGTCTCCTGCAATGATGGTAGAAGCTTGACATAATGTTGAAGATGATCCAATCGTGTCGAACAACGTTCCTCCCCTTAGGAAGAAACAAAACCATGGATGTATGCAGGATATCAAGAAGATAGATGATGTGTGATGATGTCTCTGAAGCATGCTCAAGTGTCTCCATGTCGATGTCAAAATCTGACATGCTCCAAACAGGCGTTCTAGGCCACACTGCTGAAGAGGAAAATCCAACATCTAGTAGAGAAGAATGTAGAGCACAATCCAAAGACAAAGATATCCCCTCTGAAGACAAAGAAGCCTTCTCCAAATGTTGTCCAAAAGTATCCACACTCACGCCAATCTGTGAAGAATGATTATGTAGAGAATGAACAAGAGGGTCAAGGTGTTCCCTCACAACAACTGAAGAAGGTGCATCTTCATCAAAGAGAAGATGAATGCTATCAATGGTGTCCTCCAAATCTGTAAGATGAGACTCCACAAACAAGTCTGAAATACCTATCAAGAAGTCATCCAAAGTAGCCATATCTAGAAGACTATGTATGTCCTGTTGCATTGAATCACTAGGAGCTAAAACTATAGCAACACAAGCATCATCAAGTACAACAGTAGATGGAGTAGATGAAATGCATGGCTCAAGTATTGGATCTGATGTGAGAACTACCAAGTTCAAAAATCCAAATGTCTCCTCTGAATCATGGTGTATGTGATCAACAGTCGAAGGAATAATGTCACCATTAGAAGAAAACTGTGCAAAGGTATACAACTAAGATGAATGATCAACCACCCTAGTAGAAATGATCTCTCTAGTCTCCAAGTCTCGAATGATGACAAAACTAGGTGTGAACTCCACAGTTCTCCCATCTCCACCATGTTTAATTTGATAAATGGAAACAAGATTGTCTGTGAAATGAGGAACACACAAGCCATCCTAAAAAGTGTTGTCCTCAATGCTAATAGATCCCTTCCCTGGTACACGCATGTATGTATTGTTCCCCATCAAGATAGGAGACATAGTACAAGGATGAAATGAAAAGAAGATAGTCTGTAAAGATGCCATATGATGTGATGCTCCTGAATCTAGAATCCATCTCCCTGATCTTGGACCTGAAAGAGCACAAAGATCTTTTCCTTTATATCCTGATAGGTGCTTGACCTTTGTCCTTTTTAGACTATTTTGAAGTAGAAGGAGAAGAAGATTCAGACATTCTAGAAGGAAAATCAATGTGATTCTTTTTGAGAAGATGTTTCAACTCATCAATATCCTTCTTATAACAATAATGTTCTTCATGTCCATCCTTCTTGCAATATGCACAAAAAGGCCTATCCTTCTTAGATGTTTTCTCTTTCGAAGATGAATCTTTATGTTCTTCTATGGAATTTGATGTGGATTGTGTGTTCTTCTTAAGCTTTTTCTTTTTCTTTTCTTTGCCACTTGAAGACTTCTCATCCTTTGCAACTAAGGCATGTGATTTTGAAGACTTCAAACTACCCATTTGAATAAGCTTATCTTGCTCCCTAGTGAGTTGCATAGCAAAATCTTCAAAGGAAGGCATCTTAAACTCACTCCCAAAGACATTCTTTGTAGCATAGAAAGTAGACACAAACACTAAATATTCAAGTCCTAGCTTTGAAAGAACACTTAAGATCAATTGTGTATCTAATTTCTCAATTTTACAATTTTCAATTGTGTTCTTAGTCACTTGAATTCGGTGATGAAGTCCTGTATGTTGTAAAAATTACATGGATTGAGACTGATTAATTCATTCTCCAACAAATGTCCTTGAATTTCATCTGTTTTCCCAAATAAGTTTGACAATGTAGTCCACATAGCCATAGGTGTATCCAAGTGCTCAATGTGAAACAACTCAAGAGAGACATACAAGCACAAATAGCCAATGGCTTCTTCACAACTATTCAACCACTTATTCTTTTTAACTTCATCATTTTGTGGTTCACCATCAAGCCCATAAACTATCCTATACAATCCTTTTACTCTTAGAAATTTGTTCATTTCAGATTTCCATTTAGGATAGTTGTAAGGTGTTAGAAGAGGAATTGTAGATGGCTCCATGATGAAACAAGAACACAAATCAAGAGGAATGCAACCACAACCACAAGAAGAATCCCCCCAAAATTCACTCAATCAAGGAACCCCCCCAACAATATATGAGCTTGGAACTTTATGAGTAGTGCGTTTACAATTGTCATTTTCCAAAAACAGCGAAGTGGTCTTGATCTTGGTACATGCAAATGCCCAAAATAGGCCACAAAATCAAGTACAATTTTTGGCATACAATGAGATCAATCTGATCATACCATTGAGAAGTACACAAAAAATCATGCACTTGCAAAAAAAACTGCACCCAAAAATGTTACCGTAGGAGCAAGATATGAGCTCCCAAAGTTCCCAAAATGAGGACGAAGCAACAACACCTATGAGAATCTGAAAATTATGGAAAAACTAGACACAAAAACCAAAAAATGATTGCACCACTATGTAGAGCATGGAAAATCAGCCCAAATAAAAAAAAATTGCACTGAAAAAGGAGCTCGTATGACTGAGATATTAGCCTTCAAAGTTCGCCTATGAAAACCAAAATGCAAACCGTGAGGGGGGGAATTTTTTTTTTTAAATGCTGACGTATTATTGACCTAAAAAAAACACTATGTTATATTTGACGGTTTCCCGTCCATCAAAAAGAATATGCTCTTCACCGATGAAATATTCTCCAGGGTCGGTCTACCTTAAGATTGATGGCTTCCTGGGCGTTGTACTCAGAGGAATCTTTGAAATACCAGAATATTTACTTTGACCTGTCGGTGGGATCTAATTTGTCTGCTAACTGAAGACTACCTAGAATTCAAATGAGCCGCTATAATTCTTATGTGAATGTCGAATGAACTTTTGACTTGGGATTTACCGACTGATAATGGCAGAGGGTTCACAGTACGCCACATGGCAACCCTGTAGTGAGGGCGGTATGTGTTGATACGTCTGCAATTTGCAGACTATGCAGTACTGCCAATAAATCTGCAGAAAATAAATTTTGCCCCTTTTTTATTTTTATAAAAAACTTTTAAATACAATAATAATTGCTGGAATTTAAATTTTTCAAAAAAAATTTCAAAAAATTCCCAACGAAATAAAATATTATTTTTTTTAGAAAATCATACCGTCTACACAATTATGACAATCTGGGGGTCGTACGGCTCTTTGAGCAATTTTTTTTTGCCTCACCGGACAACTGCTCAGATTTGGACAATTTGACAGTCGATCTTAGGGTTTTTGGCCCTTCTAGACGAGATGGTAGGGTTGGATTTGACCCAAAATGCTCCAAAATTGTAGCTACCTTTTGGATATAGCAACCACACTTCAGCTTCAAATCCTCATAGATTTGGCCTCGTATGTCCGATTTGGATGAAACAAAAGCAAAAATCAACTTTCTCGAACCTTCCAAACGCAATGGTGAGCTTATATTTTCACCAACAAGATCTGATATGAACCTACAACAAAGAGCCAAAAATGGAACTCCCCCAAATCTGGAATCTCTCTTCAGAAAAAGACTCTCCAATGGCACCCAACCCGCTCTGATACCATGTTAGAATTGGCTATGGCTGCCAAGATCTTGAGACCAAATAGAAAGCACAAAAGATAGAAGAATATGACAAGAATAAATTGTATTCAATGGACCAATGATATGATTGATTGATTGTTTACAATGAGAGAGACCCCTTGGTTATATAGCCAAGGTGAGAACATAGAAGGGCATAAGATTATGACAAGTGTCATAATCTTATGACATGAGACAACTATGAAAAGCTATCACTCCACTTAAAGTGGAAAAGTGATAATGTGATAATCACCACAAAAGGTGGATCACCCACAAAAGGTAGAGAGATAATCACATGATGTGTCTACAAAAGGTGGAAGTGATAAAGTAATGACATGTCAAGTCCACAAAAGTGGAAAATCTCCAACAACCTCCTATATGGTCCCTAAGTAAACTTAACTAAGGTGTAATTATGACCTATGACAAGGTACAACACATTTAATTACACCAACAGGCCCCTCTATGAGGAGCTACAACTACTTATGAAAGTTGTAGCATTTGAATGTGTTTAAGATGTTATTGTTATAGTAATATAGAACTTGAGAAAAATAAAAAATAAAAGTAAAATCCATATTAATGATGTTGGAATATCAAAATCAATTAAAAGCATATTAAGATGAATGAAGAAAAGTAACTCTAAGCCAAAAACAACTCCAAGAACCCATGCCATTTTAAAAGGTAATTCTTTTGACCAATTTTGTGTTCATGTTCATTATTAATCGATGCCCATGCAGAAAATATATTTAAAGAAAAATTGAAAGTAAAAGACATAATGAGTATGTCTCCATTATTTCGCTTAGATGGCTATAAAGTGATGAAAAATATCCTAGATATAATAATCAGTATTACAATGGCAACATATTATTGGAGCATCATCTATTCCTTTTATTTGTGTTAAGTTTGGTAAAATTATAAGAATCATAATTTTTGGTACAAAGTTCACATATTCATAGTGCCATGCATTATGATACACCAAAACATACTCAAGCAGTCATTGATAAATGTTTATTTAACAACAAAGCCACATTTTAATCCCATAGCAAGGCTAAGATGTTTAGTTATAAAATTCAAATACAAGCCCTTAACAAACCTAGAGCTCCTAATCAAAATGATAAGTATAAAATCATCCAACTAATACACATTGAAATTTCTTCGCTTCGGTCCTTATTCTCTTCCCTCAAGAATTACACACAAAATGAAAATTATAGAGGCCTCAAATCCTCCTAGTCAAGATGAACAACCCTGACCACATCATTGGCCTTCTCATTCAAAAAAAATCCAAACAACATATCTTAAAAAGACACAAAGCTAGTCATAAACACAAAGAAAATAAATGGTATTGTAGCATCTGAAATGGTTAAAATCCAAAATGTAGCACATAATGAATTATTTGACACAATGTCTTCCAATGATGAAAGCATAGAAAAAGCACATAAACTATTTGACATAATATTTTTCGAAAGATGAAAGCCTATGGTTGTGCTTTTCTTCGTATGTCATCGCCAACACTGGCCTCTCTTCTGCACACCTCTCAACCTACACCCATAACCCATTATATAATTAACTTATTACTAAACAACAATAAACTATATTAAAAAAAATCTATGGGAGTTTCAATCTTATGATATTTTGGATTTTCGGAGTCCTTATCATGATATAATAAATAAAAGAGTTTTTGGTAAATAATTGTGTGTTTTATTTTTATGTATATGATGAATCATAGAATATAGTAGGAAACAAGATATAATTTATTACCTAATGCACATGATATTACATTGTAAATAATAGAATTCCCATTTGGCCATGGTGGAAAAGCACAACCATAGGCTTTCATGTTTCGAAAAACATTGTGTCAAATAATAGTATAATAGTAGTCAGTGGCCATGGTGCAACAGTAAACATTAACAAACATATATAACTCACACCTTTATCATATCCTTCTTGTAATAACCATTGGAATTTTCTTGAAATTTTAAACGGAGGATAATTATAAGTTATATCATCCCTTTGTAACTAAACCAAAGACACTATCAAGGTTAGTTCTCAAAATGGAATAGTACATTTATAGTTCACCTAAAAATAATTATTGATTATCGTGTAATCTAAGAAATATATCAATATGATCCTTTACCAACTAATTGAGACATTATTGATTCGCATAGTCGAATTATCAAGCTATCCACCATTACATGGTTGAGAAGAATCAGGTATTTATTTTAGTTAATTTGAGGTAAAGTTATATCTAATGAAGTATTAACCATTTGGTCTAATCTTTACTTAAGAACCAATCATTTTCATCCTTCAAAATAAATATTATAGCCATCCAAAGGAACTAAGGTACATCTAACATCTTTTATTTCCAAATAAGAAATTGTCGCTCTTAATTATTGATAGAGTCCAATTGCACATTTTAGGACTAAAGAAGACGTACAAGACATATATATTTATACCCAATACCATCTAAAGTATTAGCACTATTGATTTCTAGCTTTTATCGATACAAGGATAAGCATATCACTTTTGGGAAAAATATTATCTTATCATAAAATAGAATTTAATCTTCAATCATTTAATGGTTAAGCCCCCTTAATTCTATTCCCAGCTATGAAATGTTTCATTTTTAGAAAATCAAAGAAAATCTATACATGATATTAAGAAATGATAACCATTTGGCCTCCTTATTGAAATATATTTTTCTTAACCTAGGGATAAAACTAAAACATTCCTTTTTTCAACAAACCATCATTGATATCATTATTTACTAAATAGAATTTGAATTGTTGTCTTATCAAACATGGAGCACTATCAATAGAAACTATAATTAATTACTGTCCTCTCAAACTTAATGCTTTATCAACACCTACTTTAATGCATAGGACATAACACAATCCCATTAAAATTAAGTTTTTTACAATACACAACAAACAGGTAATAGATTATACCATATCGATGCTGAAAAAAAATGAGGCTCTATCAAACTCAATAAATTACATTCCACAAAATACTTTAAGGTATCAAGGAGATTAGAATTAAAGCTATTTCAATCACTTGAACATAATTTGGAACCATTAGGAAGTTTAGACTTAGAGTATTCCTTTAAGACTCTTAACTTGGTAAGGACATGCTGAAGGCAGTTGATAAATGTTATAGAATTTGGTATTACAATAGTCCACACATTTTTCATAAGGGTTTTGATGTCCTAAAACAATTCATTATGTATTCCTGAACCCATATGCTCGTTAACATAACAATCAATATATTATGTACAGTGATGTATTAATCTCTCTTAATAAATGCATGGTGTACTGCACAATGTTATAAGGCTAGCCATATTCCAGTTTATAGAGAAATCATATTCTAATACTACATATCACAATCATATAAATATGAGTCTTAATGCAAAAGTGTAGACATAATAGTCCTACCACAATCATAAGTATCCACATTCACACATATTGATCCCACATATAAGCCAATTTTGATACATCATTTACATGGATTTTAATAGCTAGTATAATAGTATTATTCCACTCATCACAACAATGTCAACCACAATACCATATAATAGACTAAGGGAAGATAATAATAAACCCATTGAATTATGTCAGTATCCCACACTATGTTTTAAAACTAAACCTCTATAACTTTCTAAAATTCTAGGAAAGGTTCATAAGAATTCAATTGGCATCTTGCATGCAAATAAAGATAGATTCTTTAAGGCTAAGAGTTGTTTCATCAACTCATATCACAGACACAAACAACTTAAACCTCTAACTCATAACAGTAACAAAGATTCAATATGGAAAAAAATGGAGCAGCAAGGCGTGGGCAGGAATTGGCGCAATGGTGGGAGTTTGATTTCTTCTGATGGGGATGATGATGGAAATGTTGAAGATGATGATGTTGAGCTTGTCCTGGTGGTGGTGTGGATTCATGTTTTGGAAGCCTACAGAGATGAGCAGTTGGAGAGTTGCAGTGGGAGCAATGCGGCGTTCAGGGTTTGAACGCTTTAAGTGTTACTGAGGACGGAGTTTCTGATGAAGAATCTGTTGATTTGGGTTCCTGGCTTAGTTGGTTTCTATGCTCTCTAGGGTCTTTTGATGCCTTGGATCCTACCTTTCCTTTTTCCCCTTTTCTTGTTCTTATTTGGGGAGGTGAGGCAGTCATTTCTCTGGCTTTCTGTCGTGGAGGTATTGCCTTTGTTCATGTTTTCCTCTATGACTCTGGTCTTGGTCATGGATGTAATACCCCCATGTTGCTGATACTCTTTGATACTCTTATGTGTTGGTTTGATACTTGGTTTGTGATGGTGATTAGTTCACCGACTTGGTTGTGTGTGGATTCATAGTTTGGTTGGTTTGTTGCACTTGACATTATTATGATGATTTATGACACATTATATGGTGGTTAGATTATTTGGTTATTCTATGGTTTTCTGCAATATTATATATGTCGATGTTGTGATTCTATGATGCTATGTTTTCTAATGTGGTTGTTAGTGAGTCTTGGTGAAAGGACAGAGTAGCATCACTCGCTTGCGAGCACCCTGCTACCCCGCAATTTCCTTTCACGGTGTGTCTGCAATGGAGATTTACATGTTACTTGACATTTTTTTGTATGTAGGATTTGTAGGAATAAAGTCTTGATTCCACCTATTTTGGCAGGACAGGGCAAGCATTAAATTAACCCAATGGGTATGATGTTGAAAAAGGGAGTTGATAAGGAAGTGTCTGTAACGCCCCGTCGTGCGAACCCCAAAGGACAATTAAACAATGATTACTGCACAATTTTTTATTATTTTTAAACAAGTAAACATAACATACATGTAATACACATTAAGTCATGACATGAATTTCATTTAAGAAGATTCATTAACACATACATCCCTTGGGGTACACAAGGAGTCATTACGCGACTTAGATCCACACAACTACAATAAAGAATAAAATCCAAATATATAATCCATAACAAAGTAAACATTAAAAAATGTAACACATACATGATAAATCATTGATAAGAACCCATCTGTGTACTTAAATACAACATATGCATGATTAACTTAACACATTGAATAACAATTGCCATGACCAATATCCACACAAGATTTAACATTACATTACAGTACATTATTCTAGAGGTACAATGATACAAAAGTGTTCCAATATGAATGGAAACCATACAACAAGAATCATGATACAAATGAATAGATGAATACAAAGTATCATAACTGGCTCCAAGACAAATACAACTCTGGAGTCACCGCAACTGCACTAATCCACACCTCTCGATCCTTGATTAGGGACCCAATGGGATGCTTAGCACGTTCCACCCGACCATTTGAGTCCGAAGACCCACCCCCCGTGCTAAGGGGCTGACAAGAAAGAGACCTCAACCAAGAACATCCAAATAGAGAACCACAAGACTCAACATCATACAAAAGTATCATAAAGCTCAAGGATTACAATGACATAATCAATAACATCCAAGAGTCAACATAATAACTTAAAGTCATAAATCTCATCACATAAATCAAAGCAATGACCAGTAAACAAGTAACCAAAGGATGATCATGAAACACTCCCAAATCAACTGAATTAATAAACATAATACAATTCCAAATTGCAATTAAACAATACAATAACATTATATACAAGATCGTAAAACAAATATAAATGAGATCATACAAGACCACAAAGTATACTAAAGATGTATTAAAAAAATAATCAATTTAAATCAATTCAAACAACAATCTAAACCAACTCCCATAACCTACTTCCAGAGGAACTCAATAAAGTAAAACACATGGGCAACTAGGGGAGAGTGTCATCGCATAGTCCTACATGGGCTATCCTGTGCTCTTCCTCCGAACTAGAGGCGTCGGTCCCATCTATGGCTATCCTGTGCCCTTCCTCCCAACTGGAGGCGCCGGTCCATAGGGTGACTCATGCGGAGCCGTAGACCTCTCGTGAAGACGAGGTCACGACCTTGCCAACGACGGCCTTCTCAGCCTTCCATTAGTCTGTAGAAGCACTAATGAAGACGAGGCATCCATTTTTAAAATATTATAATGATATTACTACCCAACCCTCCTAAGTTAATTATTAGGTTTTCACTTGATTACCAACTCACTCGTGGGTTATCCTGTGCCCTTCCCCTTAAATGGGGCGCCGGCCCCCACGAGGAGCCACTCTCCCTAGAGACCCAACAACATAAAAACCAAGGGTTGTACCATCATAATTTGAACAAAGAATCACAACATAAAAGCATGTGAGGCATTACCCATCTCGCTAACAAGTACAAAATCAGAGTCTCAATAATTCTCGTACAACCCTTTCAAAATCCTGATACCAAAACACTTGCCACTTCGGAGGCACATAAAAGGAGGGACATTGACCAACAATAAAAATAAGCCTCTGGAAGATTCTCATAAAGTTTACACTAGGGTTTCCCCATCAAGAACTGACAACAATAATTGCAAGGCCACAAGAACTATTTCAATTCAAATATAATGAGTGAATACATCAAAATAAGAAATCCAAGGGAAACCTCTATTTTCTCCTCTTGGAATACCCATAACTCAAAGAACCTTTCAATTTGACTCATTAACAACTCAAGCAGAACCATCAACCATGACAATGATAACATTAACCGATTTGCCACATAGGGTAAAGAACAAAAGAAAACATATGGGTTCCCAACGAATAGCAATATAAATTAAATGAGAGAAAATCTCCAACTCAAAATCAACTCACGAAAAGTCACATCGAAAGAATCTAACAAAACAATCCATAAAACCACACATTCAAATACAATATATCCATTCATTCAATAAGAAGTAACTTGAAACAATCTAAAAAGAACATTATTTTAAAGATCAATCATTTCCAACCTTTAAGGATATCACAATATTGCGAAGTGAAGATATAATCTGATGTTTTTAAGCCATAAGATACTAATCACAAATCAACAATGGTGTCACCTCAAATAGGGAAACACAAAAGAGAAAATCAACCTTTAATTCAACAAAATCACTTAATAAAACCTAAAGCCACCAACTAGGTATTCCACGGGAGACTTCAATTTTCTCCTCACAAGAACCCCCTTATAGTGGTACGCAAATCACCTTCATAGCAATGAAAACAATTATCTATTCACAGTTCCAAATAAAAGAACCAACCTACTTAATGACTAAAACAATTACCATCTCAAGATTCTAAATAAGTATCCATAAAGAGAACTTACAAATCAACCACTAAATGAATATAAGGGAAGTCAATTTTCAAAAGATTAAAATCCCATTTCACCAATAACCTATCCAATTCAAGAATACCCTAATCAATCTCTAGTCATGCCCATACATTTAAATTTCTCCTTTCATCTATCAACATAATTGAAAACTACTTAATAGTTGGGTAGTTAACTCATTATTATTTCATAACTACTTATGTCCAAAACATTATTTCCATTTTCCCTTCATCATACTAACTTAACACTCACTTCCAATATTTAAATTAATTGTGAAAACCATTTAAGACCAATTGTCTATACTTTAAAATAACAATACTCTAAATACTTAAACTACATATTAGAACTTACCACCTTAAAATCTTAAATCTATCTAAATAATTCACACACATAAATACCTTTTAAAACCACTATATATTTATGTATTTTAATTCCTTTTGAGGAAGGAATGTAAAAAGAGAATAGATCTGTTCTAAAAATCCAACAAGTCTACAAGCCTTAATTTCATAAGAAGATAACTTATTCGATTCTATGCTAAACTCTACTTCCACCCTATACACATTTAAAAATAAGAATTAAACAATCAATGCTGATATAAATATATATTCACAAACTGCCCTTCTACTATATTATCCTATCAAATTTCACAATTTAACAAATTAATAGAAATTCCTTTTTATTTCCATATCTTCACTATAATAAAATTTTATTTATCTCATACCAGAAAGTGAAACGATCTGTTTACAGACATAATTTAATTAAATAAATATAACAGGGAAATTATGATAAAATATAATTAAATTAAATAATAAATATATGATATATATATACATATATATATATATTTATAAATGCATATATCAAAATCGAAACACGAATGTTCGTTTTAAAGAAAAGACTTTTTGTTTAAATTGAACGCATATCGAAACCCATTTAAAATTAAAAAAAAATTCAAACAAAATTTAAAGACCATCCAGCACGGACAGTCCACGGACTACCGTGGACAGTCTACGGACTGTACGCAGCAGTCCGAAGGACTGCCGCGCGAAGCCTCGGACGGCCGAATGGTGGGTACGGTCGAGGCCGAACCACCATTCGGTCAGCCCAACATAAAAACAAAAAAAAATTAAATTTTTTATTGAAGCTGTGGGAACACAGCCGAACACAGTGTAAATGGAATTTCATAAATATAAATATGCATAAATATAATTACATCTATATATGTATATAATATATATATATATATATATATATATATATATATGTTCATCTATATATATATTTATACATATATATGTATTTATATATTTCAAATACAAATCCTGATAACATAATGGATATATATATAAACAGGGCAAAAATATACAGATACAAATTTCATATATATAAGAAAATTATTTCTTTTCCCAGTAAAATACAACAGTAACAGTGTTTATTCCCAAACCCAACCAAAATTTATTTAAAAAAAGAACAGTCCCAAGCTCCCAGAAATTTCAATCTAATAATTGATAGTCTAGAACCCAATCAAATTCCATTTTTTTTACAAACAACAATCCCGATCCCCAGTTAAATTTCCGTTGATTAAACAACAACCCAATAGGTTTTCTTTCCACAAACATTTGAATTCCAACACAAATGAAAATTTCATACACAGCGAAACAATTCCTATCAATTGCTATTTTATTTGATGCTATAGCAAATAAATAAGAAAAGAACCTAGCGTCCTGCGTTTGAAGAAGATCTGTAGAAGCTCTATCCCTCTTGCCATTCCAATCCTCCACCAACGATTGATTCCCAGCAGTAGCTCCAAGATCCTCCCTCAACTCAGATCCTACTCCTCAATGAATTCTCAGGATAATAAAAGAATGCAATTATATAACAGAAAATTGACTACCAAATTTCTCCAAAATCTGTTGGAAAGAGAATGCCACCCCTTACCAACAAAATCCCCTAAATAAAATCACACACAAAAGTCTCTTCCATTTCCTCTTCCAGCGAATACCAAAAGTCACTTCTCCAAAAAAAAAATGAAATTTAATTACATTCAAATCCACAAAATTGAGCTTTTTATTTATTTAATAGTTTATCATTTCCATAACCAAATTAAATAAATACATGCACATTAAAATAATTAAAATCAACCATTTGTAAGATTCAAAAATAAATGTAATATTTTTACCACTACTACTAATATTTATCTATTGCTTTATTTATTTATTTATCATATTCTCCAGTTCTCTTCGACTTCCAAATGCTCTATAGGTGAAGTTTCATTTCTTGCTTTAAAACACTTCAGCTTCCTATCTCCCTATCCATTTAAATTTCTTATTATAATAGTTATCTTTTCAAGATTATTTTGTTCATAATTATTATTAATTTCAATTTAACACAACAATTTAAATCAATTTATCTAATAATATCACTTTTACTTTTAACGAATTAGTTTAATTTGATCATCTGTTCTAAATCATTTGATTTGATTTAATTGATTATTAATTTAATTTCTAATTATATTTTAAATAACTTTGCAAATCACTTATGATTTAATTAATTATTTAAACATGATTTCTAACATATTATATTTTTCACCCAATCAAATAACACAGTAATCAAAGAAGCACACACACAAATACTCACACACAAGTTCAGAACAACCGACATGGAGGGGCACTACAGTGTCCCCGTCATAAGTACATCATTTCATTGTGAGTCTTGTTGTGTCTTGGTTTTGGCTTTGTCCTTGTCTTAGTATTGTGGTTGTTTATTTATTTTATTATGGTTAGTTGTCATTTAATTTATCTTTATTTTATGTGGGATAAATTAATGAGATTTTGTGGATATGATTAATTATGAGTAATTGTAATTTGGAATTTAAATATTGTAAATTAAAAGTTATTTAATTAATTAAAAGTGTAAGTAATTAATTTAAATAAATAATGATGGTGATAATTATATATTATCTTTTTCTAGATATTAAAATTAGAAAATCAAAAGAGAATATCTTGTGAGGATAATATCATGTGAAAATAATGAATTTTTAAATAAAAATATGTGAGATAAGTGTGTGCTTTTAAAAGTAAGAAAATAACCAATGAATGTTTAGGATTTTTGAGGAAAAAGAAGAAGAGCTTTATTTTATTTTATTTAATTATTGTGAGGAAGTTTTACACACACAATGGTTTTTTTGGTTTTTGTCTGAAAAAGAAAAAAAATAGAGGTTTTTATGCTTCTTGGTAAAAAAATTGTTCTGTAAGAAAATGAGAAAAGATTGATTCAGAAGTGAGCTAAAGGAAGGAAATTGAGAAGAAGCTACAGAGGTATTCTACTTTCAAAAGAGGAAGAAGGCTATTGTGTTTGGATTCATCTTCAAACGAAGGACTCCACGTTCTTTTAAATTATTATTTCTTTTGATTTATTGTTCTGTAAACAAAATCTTGTCTGCCATGTTTGAAAATCAATTTCTCTATTTTTGAAAGAGGGTTCTGTGATTGAAATTTGTTTGTGATAAACTTTTGAATTTTTCTATAGAAAACTATAGTGAAACCTTCTGAAATTCTTCAATAAAATTTAGTTGAGAAATTATTGTTTTGAAAAGAAAATCATTTTTATTATTGGGTTGAATTTGAATGCCTAGATTCATATTGGGTTTGATAAAAACCAATTTATTCATATTGTTTATTTTGTAAGTTATGGGAAATATATATATATATATATATATACTCATACATATATATTATACATAAATAAGTATATATATATATATAATTTTTTGTGTGTGTTTATTTTTAAAATAAAATGAAATATATTAAAAAAAATACACGCATACAGGGTTTGACTTGCGTCTATTGTGAATTGAATAAAATATATATTAAAATATTCTTACTGGGTTTTCGTGCTTTTGCATGGAGAAATAAATTATATATATAATTTTATTTTTTGTTTTATATTGGGGGGTTGGATGGTTAGCCGAGGTCGTACGACCCATGGCCCTGTGGCTAGCTGTATGCAGCCACCACCAGCTGCACAAAGTAGCTGAGGCTGCTGGGCGTAGTCCGGTGGGGACTGTGTACTGCAGCCTCTACTCATATATTAAATGTGAATGCCATTCGCACGAGTTTCTGTGAATGTTTGTTTTAATTCGATTTTTGTTTATGGAATTTTCTATGGATGAATTCGATTGTATAAATATATAAATATATATATATGTATATACATATATTAATTTTAATATTAATATTAATATTAATATATGTATATATATTTATATATATATATTTCTGTGAATTCACAGTGAGTTAAATTATTTATTTATTTTTGTTATATGAGATTTAAATAAATGATTTGATATATATGTTTTATTATATATATATATATATGTATATATGTATATATGTATATACACTTTTATGCATATATATGTATATATATATATATATATTTATATATAAATAAAAGTGGTTGTTTATATGTTGTGTTTATGGAAAAAATTATATAAATTTGTAATGCTATAGTGTAATTGTGCAAATTAGAAATAAACTATGTGCTTTTAATTAAATTGAATTTTCTCGAGTAATTGATTTATAAAGTTGGTGAAATTTATTGTGCATTGTAATTTGTTTTATGTTTTGTTTACTCTCGAGATTATTCGTTTAACCAATTGTGGGTTTCTTTTATTTGGGTTTATGTCTTGCAGGAAAACCCTTGAGTTAGTTAATCCTCCTGTAGGAGTTTAAGTCATTGATTAGGGACTTCTAGAGGTGGGGATAATGATGTTTATTTTTGCTCTAGTATTTTGATATTTGGCCTATGTTTTGGCTATGGTTGTGATTTGAGTTACACATGGATTGTACCATTTTATGGATGTGTTTCATATGATTGTGGCAAGATGGTTATGCCTCGCGGATGTTTCATTTGTTGGTCCAGTGTTCTTGTTGGTACAATCTCTTGGTGTTAGATTTTATGTTTTGGGTGTCTAGAGAGAGTGGCTCTAAGTGAGGGCTGTAACGCCCCGTCGTGCGAACCCCAAAGGACAATTAAACAATAATTACTGCCCAATTTTATTTTTTTAAAATTAACATAACATACATGTAATACACATTAAGTCATAACATGAATTTCATTTAAGTAGATTCACTAACACATACATCCCTTGGGGTAAACAAGGAGTCATTACAAGACTTAGATCCACACAACGACAATAAAGAATAAAAGCCAAAGATATAATCCATAACAAAGTAAACATTAATAAATGTAACACATACATGATATATCATTGATAAGAAACCATTTGTGTACAAAAATACAACATATACATGATTAACTCAACACATTGAATAACAACTACCATGGCCAATATTCACACAAGGTTTAACGTTACATTACAGTACAATGTTCAAGAGGTACAATGATACAACAGTGTTTCCAAATAAGAATGGAAAACATACAATAAGATAACATGATACAACTGAAAGATGAATACACAGTATCATAACTGGCTCCAAGACGGATACAACTCTAGAGTCGCCGCAACTAGCACCAATTTGCACCTCTCAATCCTCGACTAGGGACCCAATGGGGTGCTTAGCACGTTCCACCGACCACGTGGGTCTGAAGACCCACCCCCCGTGCTAAGGAGCTGACAAGAAAGAGACCTCAACCAAGAACATCCAACAGGGAACCACAAGACTCAAGGATTACAATGACATAATCAACAACATTCATGAGTCAACAAAGTAAAATAAAGCTATGAAAACCCATCACATTTAACCCAAGCAATAACAATTAAGCAAGTCACCAAAGAACATTCATAAATCATTTTCACAAGAATCTGAATCAACCATAAGAGTACAAAACCAGAAGAACCGTTATAACATCCAAAAGACATTTCCAGAGGCAACAAAGAACAAGGCATACAGGTGTCTAGTGGAGAGTGTCATCGCATAGCTCTCATGGGATCTCCTGGCCCTTCCTCCAACTTGAGGCGCCGACACCCATCTATGGATCTCCTGGCCCTTCCTCCTACTTGAGGCGCCGACACCATAGGGTAGCTCATGCGGAGCCGATAACCTCTCATGAAGACGAGATTACGACTTTGCTGACCATGGCCTTCTCAGTCTATCATTAGTCTATGATAGCCCTAATGCATAGACGAGGTATCCAATATTCATTATCTTGAGTGTTTTACTACCCATCCCCCCTAAATTCTATTTTTAGGTTATCACTTGTTTAACTACTCTTATGTGGGTTCTCTTGTGCACTTCCTCTTACCCGAGGTGCCGGCCCCCACAAAGAGCCACTCTCCCTAAGACCCCTAACATAAACCAAACCAGGCAAGGGTTGTACCGTAACAGATAAGCAAATAATCTCAAGACCAAACCACGCGAGGCATTACCCATCTCGCTATAAACACATAATCAAAGTCTCAACAATTCATGTACAACCCTTTTAAAATCATGATATCAAAACACTTGCCACATCAAGGGCACATAAAGAGAGAACATCAATTGGCAATAATCTCAAGCCTCTGGAAGCCAAAAGAACGACAATCCACAAATGAGGGTAAAATGAAGCAACAAGAGTTTGTCAATGATACGGGGCTTCAAGCCAACTGCAACACCAACCCAATGAATAAAAGCTCGTCAAATCAAAATAAACTAAGAAGGTCATACTCACCAAAACATCCAAGACTTTGAGATATTCAAAAGGATCCCAACCAAGATCAATTCAAGGAAAATTCACGTCAAAATAAAACATCAAATCATATAATAACCAACACGAACAAGCAACTACAACATCCATGAATTTCACTTTTCGAAGCAACCTCCCATTATCAAACAAACAGTAAGGCATTCCTTCCACATATAAACTACTAAGTCATCTCCAATAACTGAAAGTGTTTAAAGTTAAGTAATCTATCAATTTCTTATTAACTTACTTTAATTAAGGGGCTATATATCACAATTAACAATTAACATTTACTAATCCAAACATCAACTAACATTTTAAGCTTCCTTTACATTTTTTTCTTTTCACTTGCCGAGGAATCCCATAAACAATTGTAGAAACGAATTCTATATTTATCTCATTACAAGTTTAATTTAACTTCCCTTTAGCTCCTCACATTTTCTATTCATTTAACTTCCATCTAACCCATATTTCAAACAATTCCTTAACTATTCAATAAATTGTCTAATTTTATTTAAATAACCAAATAGTTATAATCCAAATCTATTTCTTACAAACTACATATATATAACTACCACAAATTGCATTGTTTCACAAACACATTTGAGTAATACCCACATTCATTACTAAACAATAACCACTAATAGCTCAAGCAATAACATATTATGGATTCTAAGTGGGTTGCAAGGTAATCATTACAAGTACACAAATAAAATATTCATTGTTTCTTCTAAATACACTTCTTTTATATAATTACTTCTAACTATATCAACTCTTTTAAAATCAATGGAGATTCTCGTACACATGTGTGTGTGTGTATATATATATATATATATAAACCGTATATATATATATATGCATATATATACACACATTTTGATATTCTATTAAATAGGATTTTGTTTAAGAATACAAAAGTTGAATAGATAAACATCAAAAGTGTGTATATATATATATGAGTTAAAGCTTTATTTTAAAACAGATATCTCAAAGTAAACTCATATATATAAATACATTTACATATATAAATCAATGCTTCAAATAAAATCGACTACCATTCATATCTATAAATGGTGAACAAAATGAGTTTCATCAAGATATCCACTATCATAAGTAAATGGTTTACAATAATTACTTGTTGGTCAAAATCGAAATGTTTCCCCTAGACTCCAATTTCATATAACTCAAATTCTGCGAATGAAGTAAGGGGATATATGACTCAAATTTGGAGTTTATAAAGCATGAAGTAGAAATAGCTTCAGACAATCCTAACTCAGTCGACGCCTACAACACAAGATCGCTTATTTATAGTGGGTCAACAGGTAACTATGGAATTTACATTGTTTTGAATGCCTTCATTAACATAACATAGTTCATTTCTCAGATACAGACATATCACTAATGCGTAGCAGCTGACTGGTAATGACTGAGCGATACTAAATTTAATCTGGAGGATTTAACAAAGGCGTCATCAATTTACAATAGTCAACAAGATAAGCGTCAGAGCCTATAGACTAACCAATGACATAAATAAAGATTCACCGATGCTGATTGTTATGGGCTGAGATAAGACATGAAATTTTAAGATTGGAGCTGAATGATGGAAGCTTGGGAGGCTACGGTTATGAGAAGAAAAGATGACTAGAAAACAGGGGCGATGACAGGAAATTTCCAAGGTTTTAAAGCACATCAACCATGTGGTGCGCATGAATAAATCCCAGCGACGATCTGTAGAACTAAAAGAGTCTTAAAGGCAAGAGCGCTACGCTGGTGACTCACAAGGACTTCAACTTTCAAAGACAAGGCCGATTTTACAATCTTAATGACAGCGACCTAAGCATGGCTCTGGCATGATAAATCAAATGATGTTAAAGAATATAGACCTCTAAAGCTAGGTGTAGCAGATTAAGGAATTGAAGGCTATCACAATAAAAATTCGATTGTCATGTCAGATTATATATGTACACTTGATAAAATTGAATGCCAAAGGTGGCTGAAAATGGCGAACTATGGGAAGCCATAAAGGAAACCTTCACAAAAAAAGAGAGGCTGATTGCAGCAATCTCTATTGAAGAGCCAATTCTTTCTAATAAATCCAATTTCAGCCTGAGATTAAGGCAACGATTCTAAAAGGTGTCTCAGGTGAGATTTAAATATATATAACACAGAGGAGGTTTCGTAGCATCAAAAAAAATGAACAGAGAAAACAGAGAACTTCGCTTTTAACACCAGTCATTCAGTGATTTGTGCAGGGAGACCAACAAACTCAATATCGAACCATCACATGTAACCCAATACAAACAACGAATAACTTAAATCCAAAGGGGAGCTTAAAAAGAAAGTGAACAGAGAGTCTCCTAAATACTGGCATGCAATTTATATATACAGCGAAACTGGCGTAGGGGATACATTACATTACAAATATACTGATTGGGGTTCAAAAGAATGAAGGGATGCGGGGGAGTTTTGAATGCATTGGCTGCAACTATTTAAATATACTAATTAAATGACCGAAACCTTTAGAAAAATAAACAGATTGACGAAGTAAAAGAAAATGAAATAGCAAGAAAACGTTGGTTTCTTTCCAGCATTCCAAACAAACTCTTTGCTTCAAATTCACAGAGAAGGTAAATTAAAGAATGGAACCTGGTTTAGACGAAAGCACAGTTGAAGGGTTCGATGCTGAGATCCAGTTCTTCAAATTGCAGCTCCAAATCTTCAAACTCCAACAATATTTGAGGACATGCAATTCAAAATTTTCCCCAAGCAATTTCAGTAAATCCCCTTCAAAATTTTCCCCCAAGATGAAAGCTTTCAGACCCCCCAGAAATTTCACGAGAACCTCTTTTACCCCCCCGTTGCATGCAATCCAAGATCCCTTGTATGTATCTTCTTTATTGCTTTTATTGACATGCAAACATTGGAATTGACTCTAGCCCCCGAATCTGATCCGTGCCCATTGAATTTGTAATTGAAGAATCCTCTTTTCTTTTTCTTTTTCTTTTTTCTTTTTTTTTTTTGTAATATTAGTTAGCAAAATCTTACCCAAATAAATTACTTTCCATTTTAAATTACTTTATTGAAACAATTATCTTATCTCCATCTTTTTCTATTTTCATTTTGTTTTAACAGTAGTTTCAAACTTATCTTCTCATGTCCTATTAAAATTCCCTTATCTTCGAAATTAAACAATTATCTCCCAAAATGATAATTTGCCAACTATAATTTAAAACAATCTTCTATCTAGACAATTTAAATCTAATTATTTATTAGTGACTTAACATTATATTATTACTTTAAGTTTTAATTTTATTTAAATTACCTCATAAGGAATTCTAATTTAATTAATTAATTGCACAAGGTTGAATAAAATATTTAATAACACAATCAACACTAATACACCAATGAACACTTTTGACAGACTAAAAGACATGACCACCCAACAACATCTTACTAGAATATCAAGAATGACCAACATGGAGGGGCACTACAAGGGCCGACGCACAAAGGGGTTGTCAGGGTAACCCACATAGAGTTAGAGTAATCAGTGATAACCTAAGTAATTAATTAGGGGTTGGGTAGTTAAACATTAATCAAGATAATTATAGATGCCTCCTCCGACTGTTAGTGCTATCATAGACTAAAGGTGGGTCGAGAATGCCATGGTTGGCAAGATCATTGCCTCGTCTTCATGAGAGGTTAATGATTCCGCATGAGTAACCCTATGGAGCGGTGCCTTGAGATAGGCTGTCAGGAGAACCATAGATGGAGGCGACACCTTGTGATAGGTTGTCTGGATAGTCCATGTGAATCCATGTGATGACACTCTCCTCTAGCATTCCATTTGACTTGTTTTATTCCTCTAGAAGTGGTCTATTGTTATGACTTTTGGTAATTTATCGTTGTTTAGTTTTTTGAGTGGTCTATTGTTATGACTTTTGGTAATTTATCATTGTTTATTTTTCTGAGTAGTCTTTTGATATTATGTTATCTTGTTTGGATACATGCTTGGTCAAGAATCCTTCCTTGTTTACTCCCAACACGGGGGTGGTTGGGTGGAACGTGCTACACACCCCGTTGGGTCCCCTTTGGATGCAGTTGTACCATTCAGTGCAAGGTTTTGTAGATGTTGTTGATTCAGGATTCATATGTCACCAAATTTGTATTTGTACTACAAATGTATTTTATTTATTGATGTATCACTCCCACGTGTGTTGGGCAGACTTTGATGTAATTTTGTATATGTGTTCATTGTGATGTACTATCAGGCTGATGTAATGTATGTTCATACCATTTAATCATTCATGAACTACCATTTGTAATTACTGTTAATGTTATGTTGTATCTGTGGAAATATATATACTTAATATCTTCATGATTAATTTATTTGTGAGTTGCATGTATGATTTTATATGGATTACTCTTATTAATGTAGTTATCGTTAATGGATGTTTTAAATGGTGATATGTGAATGAATGGATACATAATTGTATATTTAATGTTTAATCTATTATCTTTGTTATGGGTTAGTTTAGTAATGTCACCTCATGTACCCCAATTGATTTAGTTGTGCAACTTAGAACATTGTTATGTTAGAATACTTAAGTACATTCTTTATGTTCTTTAAAAAAAAAATGTTGCATTTTTACTTGTTCCTTTGGGGTTTGTGCGACGGGGTGTTACAGGTGGTCTCTGCTGGTGTCGATTGTCTTCTTTGGTTCCTAAATTTTAGGTGCTATTTTTCTTTCTATGGGCCATTTATGGCTTTTTGGGTTCCCCTAGCTGGTGGGTGTTGCTTTACTCTTTGAGTCATGGGGGTTTTTTCTTGGTTTTGGGGGAGGTTGGTCTCTATTCTCCCTCAATGCAGTCAACCTGCTACTCTCCTTTGGGTCATTATGTTTGGTCTTCCAATTTGGAGCTTTACTGATTGTCTTGTTGTGGGGGGTTGATATCTTCCTTTGGTTTGAGCTATTGTTGAAAGCCCAGTTGTGTGTGTTTTCATTTTTGTTGGATGAGGAGTGGTTTCTCCTCAATGTGTGTTTTTTTTACTGGGAGGTGTTCAAGATTTTATCTCTTAACCCTGTTGTTGCCAATTCCTTTGGTGGTGTGGTGTTAGGCCCCTTCTGGGCTTTCATGTTTTTGCTAGTGCTTGGGCTAGGGTTTTCTCAGTCTCTGGTGGCTTGTTCTAGTTTATCCACTTTTATCTAAATTTTTGTCAACTGTTGGAGCAATTTGTGTGGGGTATTGTTTTGGTGTACCCTTGGTGTTGGTTCTTGGTTGGTGGTTGGGTGGCTCTTCTTTCCTTTTATTTACACCCAGTTGAATCTGGAGTATGCTCAAAGATGCTAGTTTTTTGTGGTTGAGGTTTGTAGGATGTTCTTTTTCTAGTTGCCAACTCTCTTGCACTCAAAGGATGAAGTCTCTTCCTGCGTTATTCAAGTGGAGGCTTTCTACTACTGTCTACAATTGTTGTCTTCTACAGAGGTGAAGATTGCTCCCATTGAGGCAGAGCTCTCTTATTGAGGTGGAGCTAGTTATTGTAGTGGTGGTGGAAAGTGCTCTGCTCAGCTGTTGGTTCCTATTGAGGTGGAGTTGGTGTGCAGAAGAGTGGTGTCTCTAATAGTGTTGGATCTCACTTTGTCCTCTCCTATAGAGGGGAGCTCTCTCTTGTTGAGGTGGAGTATGGGTCGGTGTTGCAGGGTGGTTGGCACTGGTTAAAGGTTAGGGCCCCTCTTTGCTTCTTCTTTTATTTGGGTTTAAGGTCCCTACCAAAAACTAATTGTAAAGGGTTCATGGTCCCTTCAAAACCTATTATGGGGTCAAGGTCCCTGAAAAACCTAGTAAAGGGTGTAAGGTCCCTTCAAATCCTTTAAGGTTATGGTCCCTGTCTAAGTTTGGTTTGTTTATGATTGGTGGGTTCAAGGTCCCTGTAAAACCTATGTAGCATGTGTTGTCTAGTTTTATTCTTAGTGTTGTTGCTGATGGGATACTGATGGTATTTGATTTATCTTTGATGCAACATGTTTTTCTTGGATAGTGTTGCTAGTCCCTTAAAAACTGGACTATAATGGGTTTTGGGTCCCATCAAAACTTGTTTTTCCTCATCAAAAACAAATATTCAATGTGCTTGATGTAAAATAAATAACAATCACTTCCTAATTGGTGTGGTTAATTGAATGAATATTGAACAAAAAGACCAGGGTATTAAGCTAATTGCTTGATTGACAAAAGTAATTGATCACCCAATATTCTTATGACAAGAGTGAAAATGGAACGAATCCACTCTTAAATTCCATCAACACTTAATTTCCAAAACCTTCATATATGAAAATTTTCTAGGAATAATTAATACACATTTAATAGTAAGGAATATTTTCATCAATGATATTATCTTTTATTTTCAAGATAAACTATCGTTGATCTTCCTAAGAATATTAGCATTATGAATAGCACCTAATAAATGGAGAGTATTATGAATAACGCCAGTATAAACATACAACCCTATGAATAGAGCCAAATATAAATGGACAACATTATAAGAGCGCCCAACATAAATCGACAACATTATGAATAGCGGCCAACATAAATGGACAAAATTATAGTTGTGCGAACCCCAATCCTAGTACCTGTAAAACAACAAGAATAAACAAGTTAGACAAGAGATTGCAAGCTAAAAAAAGGATTCCCCATGAAATCCATTTACAAACTTCAAAATAGGAAAGAAAACAATGAAAAACACAATAAAAACAACAAAATAGATTGAATCCTAATTTAAATGTGCAAACTCATGATCCCATGGGGGAATTGGTGCCAATTTGATGTGAAAATTGGCCCTTTCCCAATTCCTAAGATGCAAACTTGATATGTTGATGAGATTGATCCACTTTGTTGATGAAGGATGAGAGATCCAAACCAAAATCTGCAAAAAAACCTAGCTAAGAACTCAATCATGATGGATGAGAATGGCTAAATATTTTAGCATAATAACTTTGCATAATTTGTGGATGATCACATGAGGATATGAGCTCTTTATTTATAGAATGCCAAGATGGATGAATGTCCAAATTTGAGCAATGTGGGACTAACATTCATCCAATGGCATGATGCCACTTGTCAATCTATGAGTGGACGAAGGATGTGCAAGATTTGGAGATTGTGCCAATAAATGCATATTTTTGAATTTCAAATTTGTTGAAATGACTTGTAAGAGGGAAGGGAAAATGAAATAAATGACGCTTGGCTCAAGGCAAAGGACATGTAAGATGAAGTTATTGCCTTGTTGGATGTACATGTTGACTTGGAATTTTTGAATTCAAATTGAGAGAATATTCCAAAAGATGCCTTCTAAGGAAAATAGGGATTTAATAAATGAATTGAATATATTTTCATGTGCAACTTGCAAAATCTAGAGGATGGGACATGAGATGAGATTAAATTAATCAAGGGTTAATTAATTTAATGAGAGATTAGATGATGTGACCTATTTGACTCAAATTTATGGATTTATTTAAATCAAATAAGAGAGGAATATGATAAGAGATTAATTAAATAAGAATTTTTATTTATTTAATTAAAAGAGATGGTGTTAGATTAAATCAAATAAGATTTTAATTTCTTTAAATTAATGGATAGACTTTAGAGATTTAATCAAATAAAATTAATTATTTAATTAAATAGGGATAGTTAGATCAGATGGATTGATTTAATTAACAAAAGAGATTGACTTAATCAGATAAAATTATTTATTCAATTAAGAGAGGAATATTGATGAATTTAATCAGATAAGGAGATTTGATTAAATGGTTAGACCGAGCGATGATTCAGGAAGAAACGATGTTAGTAGGTCAGGATCAAGTGCACAACGTCAATCGATATATTTTACGTGTCTACAATAGCAAATAAAATATGGAGTATTAAGACAGGTGTAAGGTAAGATTAAGATCTTCAAAGGATAAACATAAGCCTCAGAGGAATGAACATGCATGCAATTGACATAACTCCTACAAAGATTTTGAACTTAAATCATAATATGAGACACACCATAATTTAACTTTTATTCAAATCGGTTGTTGGGTTAAGGAAATCACAAATACATCTAAATAACTAAAAAGATGAAACTCTTTTCCCATGTAGTTTTACCAGTAATGCTTCTAGACTTCACTATGAACACATGAAGGTTAAATGATATAGAGCATGTAGTGCAAACTATGAAATAATTAAAATCTTAGATTGGTGACTAACTTCATAATTTTCCATACAGACTTGCAAGGGATTACTAATATGCATATTTATTCTTAACAATGTGATGCAAATGATTTCACACATAAAATTTGCAAGGTTATCCCGTTTAAGATATGATTTAATAGGGGAATTAGGCTGATACATAACTCATAAAAGAATTAACTAATATGTGCCAATTCTAAGAACTATGACCCTAACAACCAAATATCAAAAACTCATGAGGATCAATCTAAAGTAACTGCACTAAGCTGACACAAAATGTTTGCTTAATGCTTGGCATGTATGTGATTGTAGGATATTCCAAACAAGGACAGATATGCTGAAAATTTTCTAACTAAAAGAAACATTCCATGTTGTGTAACATCCCACTACGCAACCCTGAAGGGTAAGAGCCAAAAGAGGACAAGATAAATTTTTTTTTCATAACATAATGAATAACTTGCACACAAAGCGGTAGCAGAAATGATATACCGACAACTTACATGGCCAAACATAACCCCAATGAGAGAGCTAAACCATCCTCTACAGAAAAAATCTGAACATAACAAATATGAGCTCCAGGGAAGATGCTCTGGAACCTTAGCAGCGCTGCTTCAGAACTTGCAGAGCTGCTCCGAACTTACAGTGTTGCTCCGGAACTTGCAGCTCGGAGCCGGAACTTCCAGCTCAGCTCCACAACTTCCCAGCTCGGCGCCGGAACTTCCATTTCAGAACTTTCAACTCAGCTTTGAAACCTCTAGCTCAAAACTTTCAACTCGGCTCTGGAATTTTCAACTTGGCTCTGAAACCTCCAGCTTGGCTCCAAAACTCTAGCAGCACTGCTCCAGAACCTATAGCGCTGCTCCAGAACTTGCAACGCTACTCCGAAACTTGAACAATGCTGCTCCAGAATCTTTGGCAGCACTGCTCTAGAACTTGGGCAGCAACAACATAGCCCAAAAATTGAAAGCGGTGATGCTCCAGAACTTTTGCAGTCACAACACAAGACATTAACAAAGGGTGGTGTTGCTCTAGATCCTTTGCAGCCCATAACAAGAAGGTAAAATGCAACCAATACTCTAATTTTTATAAGAAAACTTGTGAAGGAAATTCCATTATGATCATCAAAATACAAGCAAGTCCGATACCAACACCAAAACTCGTAAATGAAATGGAAAACATCACATTCCTTCTCATTAATTTATAAGTTTACATCTTTTCTTACAAGAGAGTACAATATACAAAAATGAATGCACATAGATACAAAGGGCATAATCAAGAATAAGAAGCATCATCTGATAAATCATGAACAAGAGGGAACACTTCCAACTGGCGCTCCAATAACCTGTACGCCGGTCCCCAATGGCAGTGGCAACATCTCCCTACCATGTGGAATCAAAAGAGGCCACCCCACCGTGCTCGGAGGTAGTCACAAGGCCCAAGTAGAAAAGACAAGGCAAGGGTAACATATGGCCAATGCTCACATCAGACACAGAGCAAACAGAGGATAACATGCATTATGCCAATATCACAACAAGCAGATGCTAATACAATGACATGTCAAGTATAAGTCATGACTACAGAGGTATAGGGTGCTAGAGTATAGACTGGACAAAAAGACATCATGTGTGCTCGAAGGGATGGCACCACATGGAAATAAGTACACCTCTCATACAAACGAGGAAACTTAACCATGCTCGTATCAACGCCCTGCAGATGGATAGGCCTTCTCGTTTATCCAACCGAGAAATCCATAACAAGAGTGAAATAGAAAAAGAGGCACAAAATCCATCATAAAAGATTTTTAATACAGTCAAACAACATTGCTGCTAATCATTCAGATGGTTTATTTCAATCACAAAATAAAGGCATCAAAATTACATAAAAATTCAAAGTGCCCAGATTAAAATTCTAAATCTGACCCAGTTCGTATTTTGGCATTCCAAGTTGGAATCCACCCTCAATTTTCAATTTTCAGACCCATAATGAGGTGTTGTACCAGAAAACGTCATTTAAGGCAAGGCTGGCAAAAAACATGAAAAATAAAAGTGTCCGGATTAGAAATCAAACAAAGACCTAGTTCGTATTTCAACCTTTCTACATGGAATCCAATCTTATTTTTCATTTTTGACATGAGGTAAAGGAGTAGCAATGAAAAAACGCCATTTTAACAATGGGCACGAATTTGGACAAAAATGAAATTGCCTGAAACCAAAATCTTCCAAAGACCCAATTGAGATCTTGGCATTTCTATGAGGAATCCAACTTTATTTTTTGTTTCCAACATGTGATTAAGGATCAGTAATAAAAAAATGTCATTTACAAGTTGTACAAATTTTGACTGAAAATGCAAATGTCCAGAATTGAATTTTAACTTCAACCCAGTTGAGAGATGGGCATTTCTACATAAAATCTGCCCTTAATTCACATTTTAACAAGTGGGTAATGAGCATCCAAGGAAAAAATATTTACAATTTGAATAAAAAGAAGAAACATTAAGGAGTCCATAAACAGATTTTTCCAAACACCCATTTCACACTCGCTAGAAATGCACAAAAATCTGCCATTCCAAATACTACAGAGCAGCAAAGATTCCCAAAACATGCATACAATTATAACCCAAAATTTCAAGAAAACACAGAAGAATACATCAAATTTTCCAAAATTTGAAATGCAAATTGCTCTTCTTACAAGGCATGGCTAGATCCCAAAATAGAGTAGCAAAACTTCAATGCTACGCTGAACTCTATGGTCAACTGCCCACAAAATTTCCTCCAACAAAACCTAGTCTTCCACCCAGCTTCCTTTCCTAGCCGCGAGGTTTTCTTCCTTCTTCTCCAAAACATATTTTTTTCATTCTTTCCTTCTCCAAAAGAATGAACTCCCCCCGAAAATAAAAATGAATAAAAGTATATATATCAAAGACAAGGTTGCCCCTTATTTTATTTTAACTAACTCCTCAACACAATAAAATGAAATAAATCATTTTATTGGATAAACACTTAATGCTCACCAAGGCAATAGATTAAAATCACCAAATATACAAAGCTCCCAAAATAAGATTAACAAAATCATTTAAAATTTTCAAATGAAATATATCACTCTCGAATGATTAATAAAAAAAATCGTTTAAAATGTCATTTAAAATCTCATGGGTAAAACCATTCCAAATCTCAATTCAATTAAACCTAATGAAATACCATGAAGATAAGCCAATGGAAACACATCATAAAACCGACAACCAAAATATATGGCCTCATAACACATTCACAAAAACCATAACAAAATACCTCAATGACATACTGGTAACCCACATACAACAGAAAGGTGCGCCAGAACTTATGGCGGAAGGGTGCTCTGAAAGTTACCGTTAGGTAACTGGATGGTAAGACATCAACAAGGAAACACTGCCCTAACAAGGTAAAGTGAGCTAGGATGGGGAAAATTTGGCCTGTGACTACCTCCAGTAACCACCATCGAGGATATGAGTATGCCCAGGCCTATGGATCCAGGCAGAGTCGATACTCAGTTCCTGCATTAGTTTCAATTACACGTTAAAGTACATGTGCATATAACATATATCCAAAGCAACATCAATCATCAGGAAGGGATTCATGATATTGTAAGCCTCTCGTGTTACAACATCATCCATTTCCTATCCATAATCATACGTAAGCCATGATAACAATATATAAGCTTGTAAGCTAGAATATTAACTAATCATGATAACCTTTCCATACTCATCAATGTATAATCTCTGACAACATTTAACATTTTAAAATATCAAATCAAAATTTAGAATGCTACCTTACTAGCTTGAGATTAGAGAGGTGTTACATCCTCCCTCCCTAAGATTTGACTTACTCCTGGAAGTCATGTAAACTCAATATGCAGCCATGGCACGCATTAGTACTCAAAATATAATAATCAATATTAAATGATTGTACTTCATTCCAAGAATGAGAAATGTAATATACATCATTCATCACTAAACGAAATAGAAAGCACATCCTTTTAGTACTCACCTTTCTAAGAATCACTATCAATACATTGACATATACCTTACTCATAAAATCTCAACACGAAACAAAATAACATGATTAATCTTACTATCATCACATATGCCACAATCCTCAAAATAAGCATTTATTTTAACATTCATATTCATCCAAGGATAGGCTAAGATACACATTAATTCCACTAAGAAAAGGATAAATAAGATGCATAAGCACTCAATTCTTTCCAAAACACCATAATTTGCAACAATATTTGTTTTCCAAACACTTCCAATCTCACAAATTAGAACATATTTGACATTATTTTCAGCCAAAATATAACAATTACACTTTCTACAGCACAATAAACCAACTTTTGAACTTTTCATATGAAACCATATCCAAGATGAAACATGAATTTATGTATACATACATACTTACATCACAGGGAATCACATCATAAGGCTACACAAGGGTCTATTTGGACACTAGTAAGCAACATACTAATCCATGATACATAGTCCATGAGCCAAAAACCAATATCCATCTCACATAATCCATACTTCACACTCAGTGGTTTGATGGTGTTAGGCCACACACACGGTGAGACCATCAAAACAAGACCATAATGACCTATCTCTTGTTGAATAAGGTGGTTAACCTCCAAGAGATCATCATCACACATAGGTGGGTAGTGGATCCTAGCTGTGTAACAGCCTCACATACCCCCATCCTAAAGGTTCCCTGCATCTACTTCCTCGTATACACTCAATCGAGTCTGACTCTCCCATTCTCGATGAGGAATCACATTACAACACAAGACCAACATTTGGAAACAACAATTAAAAAACTAGTTTAGCCACCAAAGATCATAAATAATTATCAAATAAAGATCCAATTCTAGCAGTAAAGCAAGAAATGCACGCAATTTCAACACTAAATCAAATGTAACCACAAGGGCTACGAGCAAAGAAATTTCACAATCTATGGCTAAACCATCACAAATAAGATAAACCAAATCTTTCGGTCCTCACAATCAAAGTGAAAATCATCAATAACCAAAAAAAGATTCACAATCTTAGAAATGGCACAATACATAACTATGTGACTAAACTAGCCACCAAACGAGAAAGGAGGGAACAATGTCTGACTATCGCAATAGCCCCTCATGTGTGGTGGAGTGAACACACCAACCACATGGCATGAAGTGTACTCCTCGGCTACACCTCGTATCGCGTCATCACGTGGCATGGACTCCCCAAGTGGCCCACGCACTGCTTGGCTATCCGCATGGAATGTGCACCTTGGCCCATCCCGCATCGCGTCTCAATGCGACATGGTCATACACCAACCGGAGAAGGCATGTACTAGTCGTACATCGCATGGTAGTGTGTTTGTGGCTCCGCAAATGTAGACACGTGCAGAACACACCTCGCATAGCGATACCTCATGGAAAGGGCACATGCAAGTACTCACCGTAGCTAGAGGTATACATGGCATCATGGTAGAACACGTGCAGATATGGAATAAATAGTGCATATATGAGTATATAAATATGGGGATACTCGAGCCTCACCTCTCATGTGGACGAGGTCAACTCGCTAATGCTAGCTCAATGTCCCTACGGACGGCCAAGCAATACAAACAAATCAATGTTGTTGTACACAGAGCTGTGGGGATTAGGCTAGCACATATGGACCAAGTACCTTGATCCATCATAAGGGGAAGTAGTGAGTACTTTCCTTTGGATCAGTTGAGCTGAGAACACTTTGTATCGCAACATGCATATGCTACACACTCCACCCAAGGAACTTTGTGGCTGCTACTACCCCTTCATAGATTGAGGGACTAGAGAACCAAAAGAAGAGATTCTATGAAACTAACTTTTGGTTGCTCTTAAAATATATGTAAATTTCAACCACACATGGGTTGGCCCTCAATCAGGTAACAAACATGCAAGCACACACAATGGTATGGTTAATCCCACACCCCCAAATACAACATATCCTCCATGGATGGGTACACAGTCTCACCATCTCATGGGCGCACAAAGCAAGTACGGGGTATCCACAACACTCAACATGCGCACTAATACAGGATGTTCACATAACAGGGAGTACCTTTTCAATTTTCTCATACCAAAATAAACCATTATCCACCTCTAATTAAGCAAGATCAACATAATTTTCCAAGAACATGTACTCCCAACATCCATACAAAACATCATAGTGCTACACGGAGTAAATCAACATTGCCATAATATCTCTCACATTCATGTTCACATTTATTAAGTTGTAAATCACCTTACCACACACGTATGATAACCACATTTATTTCCCACACATAGTGCAATATCATTATAATATTTACCCAAGACAAGGTATGCAACATTATCACTTCAACATCCATTTACCATTTTCCATTTTGAATCTAGGTACAATAATTTAACATCTACATGATTTCTCAAGATTTAACAATACAGTTGGGGACTATAGGCCTCACCAACAAGATGCACCTATTATGCAATTATCATTAACATGCCAATGGTTTCATTATTCCCTTTTCCTTTAAATTTTACTTAATGCAGAACAATTCTCTATTCATATTATACATGTTCCATGATTAAGAATGCAACTTGGGGACTTAGGTCCTTTACCCAAGATTGAACTAATAAAATAAACCTTCATGAATGCATAAAATTTTTCTCATAAGATACAACATACCACGGATTTCAATACACCATATGCTCAAAGATAAGCATCTCTATTAAACCAATGAGAAGAGAGAGAGAGGGAGAGAAATATTTACAATTCTAACATAGGCACAAATATAAACATGGTCTCATCACCATAAAATCACTTCCACACAAATGCATCAATCATGCGAGAGCATGCAATAATCTCTATGAACAAACAACTTGATCATTCATTTTATATTACCATATTTCATAATTTTGATACAATATAACATGCAAAAACAACTCCAAAACCACATAGGGTCAATCTAGCAATCACTTGCACAATGAGGTTAAGCACAAGAAGACATGCACTGAAACTTGCATGATAGAGAAAACATAAAACTCAAGAAAAGAATACACACAAAAGGAACTTCTTGGCACCCTCAAGTTCAAATAGACCTTCCAATAGCATAAACAAAGAAACCAAGCAAATATAATTTTAGGCAGCACATGTCACTTACAACCCACCAACAAACTAAGGTCTGACATGCCCACCCACAACACAGGATATAGGAAAGTAATCAATCTCAACCTTGGGAAACTCTCAACCAAGGGAATCACTCCAATCCTGAATGGTAAGGCAAGATCTAGGAGGCATCATTCCTCCAAAACACAAGTTTGGGTTGGGAAACTCAACCCTCTAAAACACCATACCAAGGCACTCAAGGAAGAGGTCAAATGATTGTCTTGCCACAACAAGCACTTGGAATGCACACATCAAGCACACTACAACCACATGGGCTACAACCACACTCAGGGACCACTCAAGGGTCACAACACCTTACACAACAAAAGAGCCACACATCAAGAAGGAGACCAATCATAACACACTTCTTAGTAGGCTCGGTGGTCAAACTAACCCTTACAAAACATTCACCAACAAGACATGCAAGGGGCGGGAAACAACAAAACTTATTGCCATCTACCACCCACAACACCCAAGAAAATATCACCCATAAGCAGGGATCCCAATGTTGCAACATGGGCTCCACCTCTAACTCTGCCTTTGGCTCTGCCCTTAGGGGCATCCTAAAGGAAACAAGAAACACATTAAAATAGATCATCACAAGCATGATCTATACACTAAACTAAGGCATGAACGCTAATCAACAAGACTATGAAAACAATATAACAAGCTCATGCCACACACGCCAAACACAGCATAACATAGAAGGCTCAAGTACGCCAGAGCTCCCAATGTGTGAACATGGGCTCTGATACCAGATGTAACATCCCGCTAAGCAACCCCGAAGGGTAAGAGCCAAAAGAGGACAAGATAATTTTTTTTTCATAACATAACGAATAACTTGCACACAAAGCGGTAGCAGAAATGATATACCGAAAACTTACATGGCCAATCATGGCCGAACATAACCCCAAGGAGAGGGCTAAACCATCCTCTAGAGAAGAAAAGAACAAATATATGAGCTCTAGGGAAGATGCTATGGAACCTTACCAACACTGCTCTAGAACTTGCAGAGCTACTCCGGAACTTACAGCGCTGCTCTGGAACTCTAAAAGCGTTGCTCTGGAACTTGCAGCTCAGCGCCTAGAACTTCTAGCTCGACTTTAGAACTTCTCAGCTCGGGACTTTCAACTCAGCTCTGGAACCTCCAGCTCGGCTCCAGAACTTCTGCTCTGGAACTCTAGCAGCACTGCTCTGAAACCTATAGCGCTGCTCCGAAACTTGCAACGCTACTCCAAAACTTGAACAACGCTGCTCCGGAACCTTTGGCAACGCTGCTCCTGGAACTTGGGCAGCAACAACATAGCCCAAAAATTGAAAGCAGCGATGCTTCAGAACTTTTGCAGCCACAACACAAGACATTAACAAAGGGCAGCGTTGCTCCAAAACCTTTGCAGCCCATAACAAGAAGGTAAAATGCAACCAATACTTTGATTTTTACAAGAAACCTTGTGAAGGAAACGCCATTATGATCATCAAAATACAGGCAAGTCCGATACCAACACCAAAACTCGTAAATGAAATGGAAAACATCACATTCCTTCTCATTAATTTATAAGTTTACAAATTTTCTTTCAAGAGAGTACAATATACAAAAATGAATGCACATAGATACAAAGGGCATAACCAAGAATAAGAAACATCATCTGATAAATCATGAACAAGAGGGAACACTTCCAACTGGTGCTCCAATAACCTGTATGTCGGTCCCCAATGGCGGCAGCAACGCCTCCCTACCATGTGGACTCAAAAGAGGCCACCCCATCGTCCTCGGAGGTAGTCACAAGGCCCAAGCAGAAAAGACAAGGCAAGGGTAACATATGGCCAATGCTCACATCAGACACAGAGCAAACAGAGGATAACATGCATTATGCCAATATCACAACAAGCAGATGCTCATACAATGACATGCCAAGTACAAGTCATGACTATAGAGGTATAGGGTGCTAGAGTACAAAATGGACAAAAAGACATCATGTGTGCTCGAAGGGATGGCACCACATGGAAATAAGTACACCTCTCATACAGACAAGGAAACTCAACCATGCCCCTATCAACGCCCTGTAGACGGATAGGCCTTCTCCTTTATCCAACCGAGGAATCCATAATAAGAGTGAAACAGAAGAAGAGGCACAAAATCCATCATAAAATCTTTTTAATACAGTCATTGAACAACATTGTTGCTAATCATTCAGATGGTTGATTTCAATCATGAAACAAAGGCATCAAAATTACATAAAAATTCAAAGTGCCCAGATTAAAATTCTAAATCTGACCTAGTTCGGATTTTGGCATTCCAAGTTGGAATCCACCCTCAATTTTCAATTTTCAGACCCATAATGAGGTGTTGTACCAGAAAACATCATTTAAGGCAAGGCTGGCAAAAAACATGAAAAATAAAAGTGTCTGGATTAAAAATTAGATGAAGATCCAATTCATATTTCGACCTTTCTACATCGAATCCAATCTTAATTTTCATTTTTGACATGAGGTAAAAGAGCAACAATGAAAAAACATCATTTTAATAATGGGCACAAATTTGAGCAGAAATGAAAGTGCCTGAAACCAAAATCTGCAAAAGACCCAGTTGAGATCTTGGCGTTTCTATGAGGAATCCAACTTTATTTTTTGTTTCCAATAGGTGATTGAGGAGCAGTAATAAAAAATGTCATTTACAAGTTGTACAAATTTTGACTAAAAATGCAATTGTCCAGAGTTGAATTTTAACTTCAACCCAGTTGAGATATGGGCATTTCTACATAAAATCTTCCCTTAATTCACATTTTAACAAGTGGGTAATGAGCAACCAAGGAAAACATATTTACAATTTGAACAAAAAGAAGAAACATTAAGGAGTCCATAAACAGATTTTTCCAACCACCCATTTCACACTCGCTAGAAATGCATAAAAATTTGCCATTCCAAATACTACAGAGCAGCCAAGATTCCCAAAATATGCATACATTTATAACCCAAAATTTCAAGAAAACACAAAAGAATACCTCAAATCTGCAAAAATTTGAAATGCAAATTGCTCTTGTTACAAGGCACGGCTAGATCCCAAAATAGAGTAGCAAAACTTCAATGCTACGCTGAACTCCAAGGTCAACTACCCACAAAATTCCCTCCAACAAAACCAGGTCTTCCACCCAGCTTCCATTCCCAGCCGTGAGGTTTTCTTCCTTCTTCTCCAAAACATAATTTTTTCTTTCTTTCCTTCTCCAAAAGAATGAACTCCCCAGCCCAAATAAAAATGAATAAAAGTATATATATCAAAGACAAGGTTGCCCCTTATTTTATTTTAACTAACTCCTCAAAACAATAAAATGAAATAAATCATTTTATTGGATAAACAATTAATGCTCACCAAGACAATAGATTAAAATCACCAAATATACAAAGCTCCCCAAATAAGATTAACAAAATCATTTAAAATTTTCAAATGAAATATATCACTCTCGAATGATCAATAAAAAAAATCATTTAAAATGTCATATTTAAAATCTCATGAGTAAAACCATTCCAAATCTCAATTCAATTAAACCCAATGAAATACCATGAAGATAAGCCAATGGAAACACGTCATAAAACCGACAACCAAAATATATGGCCTCATAACACATTCACAAAAACCATAACAAAATACCTCAATGACATACTGGTAACCCATATACAACAAAAAGGTGCGCCGTAACTTACGGCAGAAGGGTGCTCCGGAAGTTACCGTTAGGTAACTGGACGGTAAGACATCAACAAGGAAACACTGCCCTAATAGGGTACAATGGGCTAGGATGGGGAAAATTTGGCCTGTGACTACCTCCAGTAACCACCATCGGGGATATGAGTATGCTCAGACCTATGGATCCAGGCGGAGTCGATACTCGGTGCTTGCATCACTTTCAATTACACGTTAAAGTACATGTGCATATAATATATATCCAAAGCAACATCAATCATCAGGAAGGGAGTCATGATATCGTAAGCCTCTCGAATATGAGTGTTACGACATCATCCCTTTCTTATCCATAATCATACGTAAGTCATGATAACAATATATAAGCTTGTAATCTAGAATATTAACTAATCATGATAACCTTTCCATACTCATCAATGTATAATCTCATTATGACAACATTTAACATTTTAAAATATCAAATCAAAATTCAGAATGCTACCTTACCAGCTTGAGATTAGAGAGGTGTTACATGTTGAAGAGAAGTACAATATATTGAGGTATACCTAGACAATGTATTTCTCAAATTCTCAATGCAACTCCCTTTAGTTTCTTTTCGCCCCCTTTGATTTTCTCACTCTCCTCCTATCATCCCCTCCTTTGGTTTCTCACTCCTCCTCTACATCCCCTCCTCTGCTTCATATTTTTCTTCTTACATATTGCTCTTGTGATTGCTCCTTGTAAGTTCCACCACGACCTCACGATCTTTCTCCAACCATTATATTTCCTCCTACAATCTCTGTGAACACCAAATTCTCCTCTCCTCAAGCGATGGTAGAGAGAAATGTTTGTATTTTTATTTCCTCATGTCCTCCTCTTCTCTCTTTCCCCTGAAAAACTCATCACACCTTCATCTCTGTATTCTCATATAAAAGAATAGTCTCTGAAGTTTTGTGCCCTAAAGAAATTTTGAGTATCTATTTTTTAGTCTACCCTCCTTCTCACTTTCTACTCCTCTTTATCTTCCCTTTAGATAGCAGTGATATGTGTTTTTGTCCCCCTTTTGGATCCTTCCACCGTTGCATGCATGTATGATTTCATGTTCTTTATGTAAATGATCCTTTCCAAGATTGAAGGTTAATTGAAATTTGCACGTAAACAGGCTGATGATTGTCAATTTTTTTTAAACGCGTTAAAGTTTGTAGACAAACATTCTTCCCTCTACAACTGAATACACCTCTCAGCGTAAATATTTTATTGCTTGCTTGAAATGAGTTACATATGCCTCTTTATAGAATACTTTAGCCTTTACATGAAACTTTTGGAATATAGACCAACATGTTTAAAAAAATTATTATTTTATTTTGACCAACATAATTACTTACTAATAATATCAAAGTTTGTCCTAAATTCTAACTCTTAGTTGGTAGAAATTACTAGAACATTCTAACATATACCTCAACTATTGTGTTATATAATTGCATTAAATACAAGTCATGTAAATACTATGTGGTGTGGGTGTGACGATAGGGGATGTGAATGAATTTTATTAGTTTCATAGTATATTAATTTTTATGTAATATAGGTTAATTTTAACTTCTAAGATAGTTCATTTTTGTGAGTCGTCATAAATTGCAGGTTTCCTTTTAGTGGAGAAAAGAGGGATCTATAACAATGTTTCTCACAATGATTTATCAATAGATATGGATAGCTTCATTAATTTTCACAAATGTCATGACTCTTGGTTACTCAAGATGCCATTAACATGAGTCATTGATGATGGAACCTAGTTATCTTCTTGATTTACAAAGTTCGTGTTTGGATCCTGGTTGACTTGAAGTTATCACTTCTCCATTCAGACCTTTGTTGCACAAACAATATCATTTGCTAAATGGCATACCAGATGACCTCATGTAGTGCACAAATGTATGCAATTTAAATAGATCAAATTTTAGATGTGTGGAAGGTTAATTGGGGAAATTTTGGTCTATTTTTTGCAAATATTTTTGCATTTAACATGAGGTCAATTAGCAGAGAATTTAAAAAATGATATTTATTTTTTGATTTTCGTTTATTATATTTTAATTTTTAATGAAGATCTAAGATTGAAATTTATTTTTATTTTTTATGAAATTAAAAATCATAATTAATTATATCTCCATCTCTCTACCCCTATATTTATCTCTCTCTCTATATATATATATATAACTTCTTATCTCTATATTTATCTATCTCTCCCTCTCATTCTCTCCCCTTCCCCCCTCTCTATATATTTATCTCTTTTGTTTCTATCTATTCCTCTCTCATCTCTCTCTTAATCTCTCTCTATCTTTCTATCTATTCCTCTCTCATCTCTCTCTTAATCTCTCTCTATCTTTCTCTCTATATCCCTCTACTTCTCCATATCCATGTCCATCTCCATTTCTATCTCTATCTCCTTAACCCCCCTCTCTCTCTTCCCCCTCTATCTCTTCCTCTTTCTATCCATATCTCTCACTCTCTCTCTCCCTATTGCAAACATAACATGAGTCTATTGGTGATGGAGCCTAATTATCTTCTTGATTTAGAGACGTTGTGTTTGGATCCTTGTTAATTTGAAGTTATCACTTCTCCATTGAGACCTTTGTTACACAAACAATATCATTTGCTAAATGGTGTACCAATTGACCTCATGTACTATAGAATTGTATGTAAAAAAAATAGACAAATTTTTTTCCTACTTGACCATCCACACCTCTTCGGTGTACCCATTGCACACCAAGGTGTGATTGCTAGTTATACTGAAGCCGTTACTATTTGTAGAATGTTTGACTATTTTTCATTATCAAAGGTGCAAGCTTATGTAGAAGGAATGCAAGACGATCAATCATCACCCTTCGTCACTATCAATTTTTTTCATCCACATTATTTCATTGTTTGATATTTTTAAAACATGGTAGAACACTTTTTTTAATGTTTACCAAATGAGAAGAGGGGAAATCAATATAATTGCTTGTGTCTAGAATGTATGTAGGTAATATTTCAAATTTGTGGGACCCTCACGTGCCCCAGAGGACTAGACATTATATTGTTAAATCTACTTTTGCAAGCTTTACTTGCTATGCATATAATTTAATTTATTTAATTAATTTATTTTATAATTATCTTCAACAAGATAATTAAATTAAATTAACAAAACATAATCTAATATTTAATTAACATTTAACTAAAACACATGACTTTTAAAATATAACTTTTAGATATTTTAATACAGATTAATCCCACACAAATATAAACATTTATTGCCACCATTTAATTAAATAAATCACAACATATAAAATGCCAACGTAAAATAAATACGAATGAGACACTCACATAAAAAACAATAATGAATTACAAAAATGACAAACACAATGACACACAATACCATTCAATCAGGATGGTTTGACATGGGACAGGGTGACTTCCTTGTCATCTTTGTTTCAACATTATGTCGTTGGGTTATTGGTGCTCGCCCTGTCCTGCCGAAGTAGGTGGAATCAAGACTCTATACCTACAATCCCTTCATCCAAATAAGGTTGTGTACATGTACATGATATATATATAAAATCCAAGCATTACATTGTGAGAAGGAATTGCAGCGTAGCAGGGCACTCGCGAACAAGTGATGCTACACTGTCCTTTCATCACATCTATTCTAACATTTATAATATAAATATTGAAATAGAATTTCTAAACTAACAGATCACATCATAACATAATTTACTAAATCACTGCATCATAATATATTTCTGAAATCAAATTAAACATCATAGAATCAATGTAATCATAATGTCATCAACTGAAGTAACATAATCCTTAATCAATCTAAACTAACCAATCCATCAAACCAAACCATAAGGAGTACAATCACAGTCACTAAGTATCAAACCAAAGCATAGAAAGAAAACAAGTCTAAACAGTAACGGGAGGGGTATTACATCCTCCCCCCCATAAATTTGGCTTACTCCTGGAAGCCGGTAAACAAAAGAAAATAAGATTCCCTAATACGGGAGGCATCCTCCCACACCAAGTCGGTGAACTAATCAACATCACAAACAAATATCACACTAACATATAATAGTAACAAATAGTAGCAAGGAGCATCAGTAACATGGGGGTATTACATCCTCCCCCCTAGGACATGGCTTACTCCTGGAAGCCATTAAATAAAATAAAGTAAGCACACACAAAATAAAGGTACAAGTGAGCACAAGAGTCAAACGCAAGGTTGCCTAATGGAATCAACTACCCAGAGACCCCAGCATTTGCAAACCTAGCTCTGATAGAATCTATCTTTCATTTAATATTAGGATTGCTTGTAATTTATTCATTACATTTTTTGGTACATATTTTATTAATATTTCAATTTTAATAAACTAAAAAATAATTTTACTTAATGATATGATATTTCCACAATCCATATTGACTGTAATTATGTTGATTCGATTGTGTACAAGTTTTTCCATCAACATCTTGGATCACACTTTGTGATCCATCATCAGGATAAAGAGTTGAAGGAGATGAAAAGTGGTAAATTACAGACCCATATCATCTTTAAGAAGGGTTGAGAGGGAGAGGGGTTGGAACAATATACGAGGAGACTCTAAAAAATGCACAAATAAAATAAATAATGGAAAATTAAATAAAGAGGATACACTAAATTCATACTCAAGAGAAGAGTGAGAAAGAAAAATGAAACAAGAACAAGAATAAATAAAAAAATGCATAAGGATAAAGATATGAAACCATTAAATAGATATAGAAGAATCATTATGATAACTATCTCTTTCCAAATCATCAAATTTTGTAAGATTTCACTTTTTTTAAGCACTAACCATCAAGGGGACTTGGCCTTCATGTTGGTTGTCAACCTTTGGACCTAGTCACCACTTCTTTACTTTGGATTCAAATTATCCCATAAATCAATAAATTCAGCTATAAACATCTCTAATGTCTTCCTAATCCTATTCATGTTAAAAAATCACTTTATCAGGTATAATTTGCATCCTATCAATTTGATTATAAATCCAATACTTTTAATTTGTACCACATTTGCAAAGATACATTTTAGGTATAAGCTAGAAAACCCTCACATACCCTATCATAGTGTCTAAAATCAACCCATTTGGTCACAATTCTTCATCATCGCATCTATCAAGTGAACCCATTTCATGATCCCATGTCCCTAGTTTATTTCAAATCTTACATTTTTTAGGAAAAGGTGTGTTGTACACCTTGCATAATGTTTATAATGTAATTATTTATTCATTATGTGTGTGGTTCACCTAGGTGACCTAAAAGTACGTGTATCACTAGGAGTTAATATTCTTGGGGCCACTTTATGTTGTATGTAACATTGGGACATAAGTTAAGTTGTAAAATGTAATTATTTAATATTGGGGAAAATAATTTAAATTAAATACCTAATATTAAATATGGGGACATGGTTTTGTAATCTCATGGTTTTAGTCACATGGTTTTATGTAATACCACATGGTGGTTTTGTGGGAGATTGTTTCTATAAAAGAAACCACAAGGGTAGTTATTTAGGTTGGTCATTTTGCAAGTTAGCTCTTGGTAGCATTTGTGAGGGTTTGAATCATGGCATGGGATGTGTGGTTACATGCTTGTTCACATGGATTGCTTGGATAGGGCTTGATTTTTCAATGGTTTTCATGGAGACTCTGAAGATGTATTGTAATCTTTATTGTTGAATAATATATGAGATATGGATGCTTTTGGAGATAGGGTTTTTCCCTCTTGAGGATTTTCCTAGGGTATATTTTTTGTCATCTTTGATGGGTATGTTGTCTATCCTCTTGCATGTGGATTTTGAGTACTTATTTGCATAGATTTCTCTTTTGGGTTATGTGGAAATTGTCATTAGATGGCTGCAAGTTTCCTTTCATTTGGTACTAGAGCCATGGTTGTGGTTGTATAACCCTAGGTTGAGAAAAATCTTGAGTTTAAATCTATACATTGCATGAGAGAATGAAAGGCATGGCAAGATATGAGGATTTTTCAGGTTGTTTATTACAGATCTAAGGGTTTTGGGTTTGTTGTTATGATGGGTTGTTTGCAGATTTGGGGTGTGAGAAATATTGGGTCAAAAGGGTTTTTTGGTTATGCATTCAAATGAGGGTTTTGTGGGGGGAATTTTGTAAATGATCTCCCAAGAAAAAATGGACCTCATGGTTGGATTCAGGTTGGCCAAGAGATGAAGATTGATATAAAATTTGACATATTTTTGTGACTGTGAAAAAAATTGAAAAAAATTGCCCTCCTATCCTTGTTTGATTGTATAGTTGTCAATTTTGGTTTGCAGAAAAATAAAATTTAAAAATTATGATATTCCCATCAGTAAAAAATTTTACCCCACAAAAAGAAATAAAATTATTATCAGTAAAATGCCGATAGAAAAAGTTTTAATTGATTTAAAAATATATATATATATGGAGGGGACCCCCACCGTGTACTCCCCTGCTAGACCTACTAGTCATTTCATCATTTGAAAGGTATCTAGCAAGACCAAGAAATTGTTGAAATCATTGGTGATCAAGAGAAATTATTATCAAATCAAGAATAGTAAGAGCAAGTTTATTGTAGAAATTTGATAGCAAAGCAACATCTCAAGTTTTATGTCATTTTGTTCATGTTTATGCTATCATTTTATTTTTAAGGACTACCCCTTGTAGGTATTTCAATAAAATCAAGCCTTGAGGTGATGTGCATGAATTTAGTCCTTTAAGGAAATCAGATTTGAGTGGTGAGTTGCTGTCCATTGTTGATTCATCATTCATTTGTCATTTAGTCTCAAAACGATAAGCTCTTTTTCAACTTTGTCATTGTGGAGGTGGAAATACCAACACAGGGTTTGACCAAGGTGATCCCCTATATGGCACAACCCTTCCTCTCTCTTTGAATGTGTAGGTTACAGATCTACAAAAATTTAGAGGAAGATTAAAGATCATTTATTCATTATTGCATTCAAACCCTAAAACTTGAGAACATACAAAAACTCAGTTATCTCAACATCTGACAAAGATCAAACCATGAGCACCAAAAGGAAGAAGGATCTTATCAGGCTCCAAAGGGTTGTGAAAACAAATCTTAAATTGGTCAACAAGGACATAGTCACCCTAGGTGACTTAGTCCTCAAAAATTAAGCTCAGATTTGAATCATAGGTGCATAATACTTTGCCTTTTCAGATCTGGTCTCAGAATTTGACTTGCAGTTTCCAATTTCTTTGTTTTTTTATTAGAATGGTGTAATTTCATAGTCATTTAGCTACACCATTTCACTTTCATCAAAAATAAATTTCAAACATCGAAAAAAATTCAAATCTAGGGCTCGTTTACTCACCTTCAAGATTGCAAGTCAATCTAATTCCCTTACCGATCTAAATTCTAAAGGTTTTTAGTGAAAAATGGATTATCCTAGTAAAAGCCTAGGACTACTTTTCCTACATTACAGGTATCAATTTTATAGAAATATTTGGCTCAATCAAAGTAAAGTATATTAACACCATTTTGTGGTAATTTATTGTGTAAGATTGTTACAAACTAGTGAGTATTCCTTCACTTGTAGGCACTAATTTATCATTGGAAAAATTCCATAAGTTAGATGATTATTTGGATGATATATATAATTTTCCTTATGATTGTGTTGTAAGTAATCCAATGTATGCAATGGTATGTACTATATTAGGCAATGCCCAAGCAACATTTGACAATTTTTGGCAAGTTTATGTCTAACAATGAGAGAGCATTAAAATTATGGCACTACTGAATTTGACACCATTTTCTGACGGCCGTTCGTCGGTAGGTCGACAAATCTTTGTCGAAAATGCGACGAAATGGCGAAAATATTTTTGTCACTATTTTTTCGTCGAAAGGTCGACGATGAATTGAATGTCAAAATAACAGCGAAGAATCATCGATCGTCGGCATCGTGAAATAGTACAAACATTCGTCGGAATATCAATGAACACTTCATGTATCCACCAATGAATTACACCAGAATTTTTTTTCCAGTTCGACGAAATGGGCAAGGAGTAGCGTCAAAACAACAGCAGTTGTTCATCGCAATTGTGACAAAATGGGCAAGGAGTAGTGTCAAAACAATACCAAAACTTTGTTGAACATGCGACGAAATAGGCAAGTAGTAGCGTCAAAACAACACGAAGAGTTCATCAACTTTGCAATGAAAATAGCAAGTAGCGTTGGAAGAACACCAAAAGTTCATCGAAAGTGCGACGAAATGGGCAAGGAGTTGCGTGGAAACAATGCCAAACGTTCGTCAAAATTATGACAAAATGGGAAAGGAGTTACGACAAAGCCTTCATCGCTTCTATAGCAACTTCGTTGAACCTTTATGTTCATTCGTTGGTGGTTTTCATCGAAATTATGACGAAGAATCATTTTTTAAAAATGAAAAATATTCATGGAAATGTACCATTGTAGAGATTGATGATTGATCATACATACATACTGCATATTGGTTTGATGCTTCAAATGATGCATTTCTTATATTGAAAAGTGCATTACCTTATTGAGCTTCTCTTTGTTTTGAGAATAGTTTAATATTCTCTACTTAATAGGGCCAACCACGTGATAGTGGAAGCTCATTTGGCCCATCCCCCCCTCACATCACTCTCAATTCCCCATACCCAATCATATAACATTAATCATTCATTCATCCATTAAGAACATATAACATTCATTCATCCATTAATAACATATAGCATTCATTCATTAACATACCAACATTCATTAATTAACATATTCATTCATTCATTAACATATAATATTCATTCTTTCGAGTTTTACATATTATCAAAATATAGTTTGTCATGATATGATTACAATCACTTTTTGGTTTCTTTTGAGAGCTACATAAAGTTGGAAGTGGAATTATCATTTTCTAAATCAATATCTATCCCCTTTAGTTGATTACGCCCTCACCTTTCGTGATCTTAATGTATGCCTAATTAGATACGCTCATGATGTGGATGCAGGGATCTCTTTGCAATAAGAAAGAAATGTTAAATTGATATGTTTTATTATTATTGTTACAAGTATTTCATTAATTAGAGTGGTTCTCTTTACCTGATGGGTCCACATCATGTTCCCGAAATTTTGTTATAGACTCATGCTCAACATGCTGAACACCCTCTAAATCTTCATCTATAGTTGAAACACGAAAGGTTACATTAATTAGTACACCAATTGAAATTAAATATGTTTAAGAGAACATGAGGGTGGTCCTCTTTACCTGATGGAGCCACATCATGTTCCTAATCTTCTCTATCCTAATCATGCTCAACATGTTGATTACGCTCTACATGCTCTAAATTTGAAACATGAAAGGTTACATTAATTAATACACCAATTGTAATTAAATATGTTTAAAAGAACTTTAGAGTGGTCCTCTTTTACGATGGGGCCACATCCTTGATCCCTGGAGGCTCTTCTCTAGCTGACCATGCTCCAACATGTTGATCATGCTCTACGTAATGCTCTAAATTACGGATGCACACCATGACCTTCATGCACGTTACGCTCCACCCTCACCCGGGCTACATTTCAATGTCATGAAAATGCTGATTATTATCATTTGCTTGAATGTTTAAAACAAATAGGCATGTAATTAATTTATGGTGGAAATTAATATTGAATAGATTGCACAAGTATTCAATTTTAAATAAACTTTATTGAGTTTATTTACCTACATGTCAGATGCAATTGAAGATTGTGTTTTCCCAATCAAGACTCTTAGGCGTTCAGCCACAGATCCATAGCCTTGCTAGAAGGCAATCTTTAGGTCCTCTTCTGTGGGAACTCTGTTGAATTCAAAGCCCTATATTTTTGCAGAAGATCATGAATTTTGCTTCTATGGTGTGTTAAAACCAAAATTATTTTCAATTTATTATAATTTGGATGCAATATTTCATTTATTGATACTTACAATTCGTGTGGCTAATTTCATATAACCACCAGAGCCAAGTTTGTGTTTCTCGTGCTTTTCAAGTCTTTCCTTTGTTGCCTTCGATGTGTCAAGCAGCCTATGAAAAGTTTGAAATACGTTAGATTATGTAAAAAGAAAACGTAATCAGTATATAATTACATTATTGATAGTATCACACATAGCATACTACTTAAAAAAAAAAAATTAATGGCATTTCCATAGCATACAAACATTGAGAGCAAATAAAATAGAGAGTTCAATCCATGAATTATAAAAAATAGATTCTTGTTGGTTATATTCATATCGCTGATTACATTGGACAAAACATACTACAACTGCATAAATATTAGATGGTGACAGTTGTCTATGCTACCACATTTTTCATACATGTCTACCAAAACATTTTATCAAACAGTTCACTGCCTTGCTGCTATGGCTAAAAGCCTAAAATAGGTGCTTTCAAACAAGCTATGGATGCTTGGAAAAAATATATCAAAGCATAATAGTAAGCAATAGCATAGACAAAGTGAATTGTTTCAAAATTCCTCAAAGAAATGTGTAGTCTCATGGTGATGGAATGCCATGACAATCCATAACAATTTTTCTTGTCATGGCATTAGATTTATGGCATTTGTTATGGCATTCCATCACCATGAGACCACATTTCTTTGAGGCATTTTTACAAACAGTTCACTACCTTGTCTATGCTACCACATTTTTCATACATGTCTGCCAAAGCATTTTATCAAACAGTTCACTGCCTTGCTGCTATGGCTAAAAGCCTAAAACAAGTGCTTTAAAACAAGCTATGGATGATTGGAAAAAATCTACCAAAGCATAATAGTGAAAAGCAATAGCATAGACAAGGTAGTGAGATTGTTTGAAGAAAGGAATTCCTAAAAATAAATGTAGTTTCCGCAGTGATGGAATGCCACTTGACGAGGTAACAATTTTCTTGTCATGGCATTAGGTCGCTGGCATTCATCACCATGAGACTACATTTCTTTGAAAACATTTTTTCAAGCAATTCACTACCTTGTCTATGCTACTTCATTTTTCATACATGTCTACCAAAGCATTTTATCAAACAGTTCATTTCCTTGCTGCTATGGCTAAAAGTCTAAAACAGGTGCTCTCAAACAAGCTATGGATGCTTGGAAAAATCTATCAAAGCATAATAGTAAGCAACAAGCCATGGTCTCATGGTTTTTTAGCAAAAAATCAGCTCAATTTTATTCACATTTTTTTTTGCAGATTTTAAACACGTTTTTTTGGCAATTTTGTAGTTTAAAACGGAAAAAAATCATTGACCAAAAATTCAATGATTTTTTCAAAAAATCAGGGAAAAAATGGTCCAGCCTGCAGTTTTTTTAAAAATCATAATTAATCGGGAATTTTTGCAGATTTATGCTTCTATATCACATACATTCCTTGGCCCATTGGTGTCTCTCCTTTTTTCTTTTCAGCCTTCTCCTTTCCATCAGACACCAAGTCCTTCCACTCCCTCTTTGGAATCATGGGGGGATGCTCGTACTTTTCGTTCTTCTCTAAATGTGACCTATATTGGTCCCTCACATACTTTAGCAGCAAATTTACATTTAATTTCCATATGTCTAAGTGGTTAACGGGGAGGGAGTGTGTACTAGGCCTAGTTAAGTCATCATAAGTTTATGCTTTGGCAATAAACTTTTTAAAGTTATATTAAATCTTCCTATGTCTAATTGCTAAGAGATTTTTGGTATGTTTTAAGGTCGGATGATTGATGAAAGAACCCAAAGACTAGCCTTTCTCCATGGTATCCAGGGACACATAGTAGCGGTCTTCTCTTATACAGTTGGACATGATTTAAAGAACTTAGCTAGGAATTATTCATTTAACCTAAGGTTTTCTCATAATGCCATCATTGGAAAAGTATGATCAAATTCTTCTATTATGAAGAATTGGTCTATGTGCCTCTAGTAATCACTATAAATCTTTGTAAGGATAAAATGACTAATTGCATCAGGTAGGAGAGAATCAAATTTGAGTTTTTCAAAGATTATATTCCTCTATTCATAATTTTTAAGGGTTGTGTGTGGAGGAGGTTATCACTACCAAGAACGGAGGAGACCTTTCCTTGTATTCTTTTATAATTTTCATTATTCTTATTTATTTTACACATACATATGTATTTACTGTTTTCATTTATTTCTCATGTAGTTTAAAGTTTGATCGATTTCATATTATATGTGTTGAAGACTTTAGAATTTCAATTACATTAATTTATGGATATGTTGTATCTATAACACTACAAAACCATATGCTCTTTGCATTTACACTTGCATTTAGAAATACACATTTATATACATAGATATAGATTTCTTTAATGATATGTTGCATTTATTGTTCTAGGAGAGCATCCATTAATTGCATTTACATTTACATTTAAAAATATACATATACATATATATGTGTGTGTGTGTGTGTGTGTATCTATATCATTTATATTCAGTGTTCAGAAACAACCCATTAGGTCTACACATGGATAAAAATTCATAAAATTAGATCTCCCATACATGTTTTGTGGAAACCTAGGCTTGAACCTCTCATTTCACATGATTTTCTTCACAAAACTATTGAGGAGAGCAACTATACCTTCTTTATTTATCATCCTACATCCTATTCATGCATTCTACAATTACAACAGTATCCACGGGGCCTCTTACACAAGCTACAATAATCACAAAAAGTGTAAGAGCCACTTTATATCATGTTTGGACTACAAAACCCTAAAAAATAGGGTCACTCAGATTATTATTTGTTGGTGAGTTGTATGGACAAAATCATTAGCACCAGCTCATTCTTGGAGTCTTTTGAAAGAGAAGCGAATCAGGTGGAAGTTAAGTACAAACCTTATAGTTTCAAGGTGAATGAGGTGATCAATTTTGATTGGCCAACTGATGAAGATTACAAGGTGGTCCAATTGGCTAGTGACACGTGTGCTTTCTGGCTTGATGCTTGTTTGCTCCTCCTTTTTTCTATAAGAAGGATTTCAAGGCCAGAAGTACGAGTTAGCAAGTTAGATATTTTTGGTCAAGTCTAGATGAAGTTGCAGAGAAAACTGTAAAGTTTGATGGTTTTAGGGAAAATGCAATTTAGGTTTTGAGTCATTTTGTAGTAGGTTTTGAATTCATGGGGATTTGATGTTTAATGACAGTACTAGCATTTGAATTGATATGATTAATTCAAACTCATGTCTCTCCATTGTACAAGCATATCTGAATTTTGAATAAAATGATCAAGGGTTGTTTCATTCATCTCACTGTTGTGGTGTGTATGATTCTTGTTTTAGGTTTAATTCAAGGAATTAATTAAAATGCTTGAATTGGATTATAGGTGGATATGTTCTATATAAGCTATTTTATTTTTTTTGTCTTATCTTATACCATTTTACAAGAATGGGGGTGCCAATGTACAAGATCTTTGGAAACTAAGCATGAAAATTGAAGGTTAAATAGAATGGGGTGCCAAACTTACAATACTCATTGCCCCTTGGTCGTTGATTTTCAATGAGCACCCTCAACCTCGTCCTCGGTGCTTGTATTGACCTTGTTTTCACTCCTCCAAACTCTTCCTCAGTGCTGATATTGACCTTGTTTTCACTCCTCCAAACTCTTTGTCAGCGCTGGTGTTGACCTTGTTTTAACTCCAAACTCTTCCTTGGCACTGGTATTGACCTTGTTTTCACTCCTCCAAACTCTTCCTCGGTGCTGGCATTGACCTTGTTTTCACTACTCCAAACTCTTCCTCGGCATTGGCATTGACCTTTCACTTCTCCAATTTGACAAGCTACAACCTAGTTTCGTTAACTTTTATAGTATGTTAATTAAGTTCAAAATTTTGGCGCCATTTAGCTAGGTTTTAATATTCTACAATATAGTTAAGTATATATTAGCTATATTTTACATAATAAATAATATAATTATTCAACTTATTATAATTAGATATTATATTATTTTAACAAAATTACAACACGATAAAATTATTATAATTAATAATTAATAATAAGTATATTTTTATATAATACAAAATATAATTAATATAATATATATTTAATTATAATAGTAATATATATTAATATGAGAGAGAGAAACTAAATTTTGATTGGTTGTTTCCATGTCAAAATCCAAGGATGGCACATGTCCTTGGGGAGTTATGCTCAAGGTAGCATGCCATTTGATTAAAGATATGATAGTTCTCCTTTAAGACCTCTTCAATGTAACCATTGCACACTTAAGGAGACAAAGATAAATATAGGGAAGAAAATATAGAGAGAGAGGGAGATAATGACAAACATACAAATAGAAAGGGAGACAAAGAGATAGAGAGGGGTAGAGAGATAAAGAGATAAGGATGGATAGATAGAGATATAGGGAGGGTGATTGATATATCTCTCCATGTCACTCTTTATATCTCCCACTATCTATGTCACTCCCTCCTCTTCCCCCCTCTATCTATTAAGCTATCTCTCCCTCCCCCCCTTTCTCTATCATTCACTCCATCTCTCCCTCCATCTCTCCCTCCATCTCTCCCTCCATCTCTCCTACTCTATATCTCTATCTCTATTTCTCTTTTTATCTCCCTCTTACTCCTCTCTATATACCCAAGAGTAATTAGGAGGTGGAAGGTGGGTGAGAGAGAGAGGGAGAGAGAGGGAAAGGGAGAGAGAGATAGAGAGAGGGAAAGGGAAAGAGATATATATAGAGAAAGAATTAGGAGGGGGAAGGAAGAGGGGAAGAAGGGGAGAGAGAGAGAGGGGGAGAGAGAGAGGGGGGGAGAGAGAGGGAAAGGGAGAGAGAGAGGGGGGGGAAAGCGAGAGAGATATAAATAGAGAAAGAATTATGAGGGGTAAGGAAGAGGGGAAGAAGGGGAGAGGGAGGGAGGGAGGGAGGGAGGGAGGGAGGGAGGGAGAGAGAGAGAGAGAGAGAGAGAGAGAGAGAGAGAGAAGAAGGCTGGAGGGGAAGAGGCTGGAGGGTAGAGGATAGAAGGTTTAAGGGTTTATGGTTGAGGAGGTAGGAGGGAGAGACTTGAGAGAGAGAGGGGGAGGGAGTGGAGAGATAACAGGAAGGGGAGTGGTTAATGGTAGGTTTATATGGGTAAAGGTTGGAGGGTTTAGAGGGTTGGAGGGGTTTAAGGGCTTAGGTTTAGGTAGAGGGAAAAAGAGATAGAGGAAGTGGAGGAGGAGAGAGACATGAAGGATACCATAATGGATATTTGTATAATATATGGACGGAATGGAATGAAAGAAAGAAAATAAATATAATGAAAGAATGGAATAATGGAATTAAAACTTTTTGAAAATCC
>VDFB02100512.1:0-18107 GCA_007258455.2 Sequoia sempervirens | reverse complement strand
GGTTGTTGTCTGTCCTACAATTAAACATGTGCTGCCCCAAAACAGGAACCAATGCTGCTTTGCAAAATGGAAAAATGGTTGTGGCTCTAGGGTAGGGAAAACAACACCCATCAAGAACAGCTGCCCACAAACAAAACGGAAAAGTGACAGGAAAATATTGCCTGCTCAAGAATAGATACAGATGCATGGCAAGAGGAGGGGACAAACTGTGTAGTTTTTCGTTTATTAGCTATTTTTTCACTGATACTTATGTGTTACAATGTTCAATTTACTTGTAGTTTTTCATTTATTATCTATTTTTTCTCTGAGACTGAGTTTTCTGGAAAACAGGCACATACCTGGTCTGGGTACAGTCTACATATGGATGTTGACCCAAATTGTCCCATTCCGTGGCTTCTGCCTAGGTATGGCTCTGTTCGTCTGAGACAAACCCAGGGTTACACAGACAGGCTGTTTGGTGCCCTGGCCATACCCAGGGCAAACCTGGGTGCCTGTACTACCCCCTGAAAAAAAGCTATTTCTTACAATGAAAATTACAGTAAATTGTGAAGAAATTTGACAAGGGCTTGATGCCATAGAAACTGTAAAATATCCACAAACATGTGTAAAAATTATCCAAGTCCAGATCTTTGAGAAGGATTTTATGTCCCTCCATAAAAGAACTGCAGAAAATGCAGAAATCTAAAGGAAACGGGGTACCTAGAAACTGAAAAAACTGCATAAAAACATGTAGAAATCTGCGAAAGAGGTCAGCCTACATCAAAATTTGTGAGATGCAAATGATATTATATTACTATCCATTTCTCTTTCTGGATAGTTATCAGGAATTTCAGATTTTTTTTTACCAGCATGAAGACAATGATAAGGATCCAAACTTTTCTTTTGGGTACTGTAAGAATTTCTTTCCTCTTGTAGCCATTTCTGCGCAGTAACAAAGGCCCAGTTTTTCTGGTATGGATTGTGACAAGGAATATTTTCAGGTTTATTAGTTAATACTGGATCAATAATACAAGATGTCCAGTCCGCAAAGCATATTGTTAATCAATTAACAAAAACTGATAGGAGTATTTTGCTCCATTTGCACTATTGTTCTATGATGGTGATGCTTAGCAATGTTCCTGTTTTCAGGTGAACCTGGTATCAGAGAGTTTCCATGTGCAGTTGCACCATGTGGGTGTAGTTTGACTACTGACTATTGCTCTATTTTGAACATATAACGTAGATATAAACCATTTTATTTTATCTTTGCCTTTTGCCTTTTGGCTTTTAATTATCAATTATCACTTGTGTTTTGTGTTTATTTTTATATATTTTGTTGCAATTTTTTATTTATTTAATATTTTCTACATATTTTTGCATGGCTGTACTGAATCTGAAACAATGAACTGCCATATCCAAGCCCCAAACCCATACCTGAACCAGTTTTTTTGGGTTCATAACAAAAATCAAGTTCTTGTGCTTCAACTTGATCAGTTAAGTGAAACGAGAGTGGAGCAATCTCTATGGAAGCGGCATGAAAATTTTATTTTGATTATTTAGATTTATAAATTTGTACTCTAATAGTTTCTATTTCTAATATTTTATAAGGCTGAGACAATGTCAACTTTTTTTGGACAGTTTATTAGGAACCAAAGACCATTTCTGTAGGAATTTTAATGCCTCTTTTTTAGTTAAAGTAAATAAAATTTATTTTAACATAGAGCTTTGACCATTAAATTATACACAGAGATGCCATTGTAGTCAAATTTTTAATGTTTTTCCATTTCACAAAGACATTAGCAAACGGCCAAACCATCACAGGCTTATATAGTAGATTTGTGACTATCCTTGGAACAGAAGATCAATAGCTGGACGTACAGAAACCAAGAAAAAAGGTTTTATTTTTTAAGACTTGATAATAAATTAATACAGACACGGTTCACACAAAACCATATAAGCTATACCTTAAACTTAGGAGAGACATACAAAATGGATGAAACTAAGTATCCAATGTCACGCTAAAGAGGAAAATGACCTAAATCATATCCATTGTGATCACTTCGTTACTAACAGTAAAGACCACATTCTAAATTTTCATAGGAATGGCTAAAAAGTCAAAACATCCATAACTTGAGAAGCAACAAAGCTGATAAAAGTTGGTCTTCAGAATTGAAAGCTGGCTGTTGGGCTTGAGTTATTCATTTTCATCCTCATCAAATTGCTACAATCATGTATGATGTTATGGAGCATAAGGCATCAATTTAATCGTCCCATTCTTAATTTTTGCAAACAAGTTGCTGATACATTCCATTTGCTCCTTGTGGAAACCTTTGCCTATGACCAGAATTAAAATCAATATAGTCTAACTCAATGCTTGCAACCTTTTTGAAAAATGATAATACATGATCGAGTTTTGTGAGGATCCACTCTAAGTTTACAAAGTTCTCTGAGGTGCCTTTGCCTTCCCTAACTTCTAGTCCTTTTTGTGACCTTGTTTGGTGCACTTCACCTTTCTAGCAAGATGCCATCTGAGCTTTGACCTTGGATTTAGCTAGTGCACACACAAATGGTGACAAATCAGTGAGATGACGCCTACCTCAATGTGTAGCTACTTGAATATCCCAGTCCATTCATTCGCATTGTAGACATTGTGGATCTTTTTATACTCAATGTAATGACTTTCTAGTTCTCCTCATCTGTAAATTGGGGTGCAAAGACAAATGTGTATCACAAGGTTTCTCTCTACCTATGGAGGCTTGTCCTCATTGGCAATTAGGAGATGTCCTAGGGGAACTGTCCTGCTTCTTCCCAGGATTGTCCAACCAGGTTCCCTTATCCTGGTGCATATTCCAATAAATATTAGCAGATCTTGCATTGGTCCTCTGGTGGTGGGTGATGATGATGCTGGCAGTTCTCCTTCTGCTTTGTTATTGTGACAGAGATGTGACTGTGTTAGTTTCTTGCCTAAGTCTTCATCTTTGGTCTTTTTCTTTCCTCTTAATTTTCCTTGGGGTGATTTGTATTTGTACTTGTATTTTATGGATAGGGTTTACCAGCCTTGGGAGTATCCTTCTCATTTTCTTTTTTGTGGTTTTAGTGGTTACCTTTAATCTATCGCTTTTGCAGCTTCTTGGGTTCTTCTCTACCCTATTACTGTTAAACAGTTATACTTTACCTAGATGCATGTTCCAGACTTGTTGGTCTACTTTAGTCCCTTGTGGATAGTGGACACTAATATAATTTCTTTCTTTGATACAGATTAGTTGCGTAATTTACAACTTCATTTGTTTTCTTCTTGCCCTTATTATCTTCCTTTCTCTGCTGCTGCTTTCACTTCCTTTGCCCTCCATGATGTTAAAAAGGAAAGAAAAGACAAGAAGGGTGTCAAATATTGAGGTAAAATTAATCATAAATAATTCCCCAGGGTTCCAACTTATTGGGGATACCACTTAGCAACACCCAATTATGGTAATGGACAGACATAATACATCTTCAATCATTAGGTTTTCAAGGCACATAATCTCAACTCCTGCTTTATATGTTTTTGAACATCTCGTTGTCCACCACAATTCATTTGAAGATGGGAGAGAAGTCCATTTGTTGGCATCCGTAGATTTGAATCCACTTAATCTTATAGGCAGTGGAAGCTCTATGCCTATTAGATGTTATTCAAGATGTAAGCATTCCTAATAAACATGCTTTTAGATGTAATTATACAATTCATAGGTTCCACATTAAACACAAACCATAACACTAAATGGTGTAAAAGGGCAACTGAGAGACAACAATAAAACTACACAGCAACTATGCAACAATGGGGAAACCCCTTGTTGTCTTTCTGATAAAATAGGGAAGAAAACTCTTCCTTGTTTTTATTTTAATACTTTCGAAGTTTCTGAGGAAATGCAATCGCTCAAAGTGTTTAAATCTAGATGGCAATGAAGATGCAATGAGCAGTTAGGAAGTATTCTTTTTAATCACTTGGCACAGATACAGGCAATTCCAACTTAAAAAGGGCAGATCTTAGAGTCTAAAGCTGTGTGCCACAACAATAGTATTTTCCATATTCCTTAACTCTATGGGATAAGAAAGGGAGCTAACAAATTGCATATTAAGCATTTCATCAATTCTTGTTTGTACAATTGAAGAATTTTTTTTGTTCAGACATGTCTGTTAATGAACTAATAAATACATGAGAAGCATAGCAGTTGTGGGCTTGTTGATGTAATGTTTAGACAGCAATCAAATCAGATGGAAACAGGATAACTGAAAGTGGAGATCTTAACCCTAGCAATGTCAAACTGGGGGCAGCTACACAGTCTAATAATAACTATTTGAAATTCACTTAAATTTTTATTATTTGTTAAACAACAAGGGCTTTTAGGATTTTTTATTAGTCAATAACAAAATGGCTCGGGACATGTCTCCTTTGAACATACTGAAGATTATACTCTACTTTCATTTTTACAAAACAATAAATCAACCCTGCAATTCCTTTCATTGACAAAGGATCTTTATATCCCATTAACACAGCTTGTATCATTCATTCGGAGCAGCATTGCCTTGTAAAGTTATGAAGTACTTGAGTGGTCATCATTATGTTTCGATATTAATGCTTAAACTTAAAGCCCTACGACATCTACCTCTTCTCAGGTGTTAGATGGTTGAGCATATCAAAACAGAGAAAAACAGCTTTAAGCTAGTTTGTACGCAACCTAGAGTTACTGCATCAATTTCTAGTGATATGTTAAATGTTTTCTATTACAGTTTGCTATTGGTACTCTCTTTTAATCTTAATAGTATGATTAAAGAGAAAATGAAAATTTCTTGCTAAACCAAATTAACTCCCCCCTCTCTATCATTTCCAACTATTTCTCGACATGGTTACTTTTGTCACCAAATTTTAGGTTATTGCCTCAGTATGTGCTTTAGTGTGTTGAATTCTTCCTGACACATTCTGCTTAATTTTCCTTTAATTCTAAATTTAATTGTTTTGAAGACTGTTCTTGTGGTGAGGGTTATTTTGATATCTAATATTGTAATGTCTGATTTTCTTACAGGCAATTGTCTTAGGCTCTTAGCAGACTGATTGAAAGTTGATGTTTAGGCGGGGATAGAATCTCTTCATCATTTACCTCTACTATTAAGTTTTAACTTGATCCAGGGAATCTTTGCAAGATGTATTTTAGTAAGAGAGATTTGATTACGAGATCTAGCCAAATATCTGTTTTCGTTATCAGAAATCTGAGCAACATGACGAAGACGGGAATAGAAAATATGGAAATTATAAATATTATTCACTTGCAAAAGCATCTTAGTTTCCTATTGTTTGTAAAAATCACTAAATGGTGGCCACTGGCATTTGTGTGTGTTAAGTCTATAGAAACATAAAGAGCTGAAGTTGTTTTAGATATTTTATCTCTAAAATACAATTAGAAAATGTACAATGATGATACTCAGGTTTGTATGCATATTTGCAACAAAGTGAAGGGGCTTTTTGTGAGAGGGCTCCATCTTAAAAATCCAAGCAATTTGCCAAAGGCAGGGGTATAGAAAAGATACGAAGTATAATATAATTCACTCACAGGATAATCTACCTTAGCTCTCTATTGTTGGTAAGAATCCCTAAATGGTGGCATTTGTGTTTGTCAAGTCCATAGAAACAGAAAGAGCTAAAGTCCTTTTAGAGATGTTATACCTAAAATTTGCCGAGGGACAAATCTATTAGGGGCAGAGTGTGCAGGACATCTGGCCCTCCCTCTATTTGCAGGGAATGCTCCCTCTTTCCTACCTTGGAAAACATACAATGACGATATTTACAGATTTATATGCATATTCAAAACAAAGTGAAAGGAGCTTTTGTGATAGGGTTCCATTATAAAAATGTAGAACATAAAATTGAAATTCATATAAGAAGATGATACCTTGGAAGGAGTATAGTTCCTTCAATGCTGGTCTTAATGTCAAATAATGAAATCTACTAAGATTAACATGAACAAATGAGTTGAAGTTGATTCTTAAACCAATCAATATGAAGCAACACTCACCTGCAGAAGTAAAGCGGAGGATCTGTGAAATGAATCATAAATGATGAACACTAATTGGCAGATAAACCTCCATGGCACTCGTCTTCTTTCTCGTTGATATTCAAATTTCTTGATCACAAAATGTGAAAGTTTCATCACATTTCTCTAGGAGTTGGTGTTTCAAGATGACTACAATAATATTCTGGTGGTCTGTTTATTTTACAAGAGGAGTTAGTTATGTGATATTGACTATCTCATATCTAACACATAACTAACTTATTAATGTCTTCTAATTATGCGTGAAATAACAATAAGAAAACCTGACCAACAGCTTTAGTTACTCTTAGTGATCATACTTGTAGAAATTCGAGGTGGGATTCTACCAAACCCAACCTGAAATTAGATTAATTCAAAGGCACATTCTCCTACTACGAAATCCTTGTAGACCTTCGATTCTTAATGCAATTTGTCTTTTAGTTAGTTTTAAAATTTCTTCTTTATCTTCTCTGCAAATTTGCCATCTTATGCAACTTATGAATATTCAAAAAAGTCTTCTTTGCTTTCCATGACACAGCGCAATGTGGTAATTTAAATCCTCAATACATACAGCTCAATCATATTATATAATGCTTTCAGGTGTTATTTTTAGAGTTGATTGAAACTCGTGAAAGTGGTATACTGTAGAGTTTCCTTGACAATTTAGATTTAGATATAATTGGTCATGGTTTAAGATGAAATGCGTGGCTCAAGGTAACTATTCCATTGAGGTAGTTAACCAAACAACTTTGTGCTTTCAATATCAGTAACAACACGATGTAACAGATTTGTGATTGGCAAGAGATTGATCTTCTTGATATGTGCTCTTTACATACATAAACAATGTGCCAAAAAAAATTCTTTCAACTATAACTAGCAATTATCACCATGGCTCTTTAATAAATCATTTTCTGCTATGTTGCACAAACCATGCTCGTAGCTTTGTTAATTCTTAATGCCATTTTTTGTTTTTGAGCACTTCACAAGTTCAAAGATTTTATAGACATCATTGTTGCTTTTAGAAACCTCATGTTTTGTTCTTTCTCAATACCCATAGATATAAATTAAATATGTATGTTAGCAATGTTATTGAGTTATAGGCCTTGACTTAGCCACATGTGCTCCCTAGTTTCCTATCACTCAAGCTTCTTATGTCACACCATCCTTCTCTATTGCACCCACCTTGGGCCTTATTTGTCACACCCTCCTTAAGCATTCTATTAAGTCCTTGAGCCTTCTCCATCACACTCCCTAGGCTTCTCCTTATTGCCCATTACTCTTTTACTCCACTATTCTTGCCTACACTATGTGTTGTTGATCTCACCTATCATTTCTACTACTTGGCCCTTGCATTGTTCTAGCCCTATGTTGGCTTTTCACATTGGATAATTCTTTCCTTCCAAACAAAGGAATCCCACTCCCTTTTCTTAGTGTGATTAGTCATATGATGTAGAACTTTAGAAGCAAGTCACTCTAAAAAAGTTGACCCTAGTTTTACTCCTTAGGTTGATAAGGTCACCTAAGAGAGCTTTTTCTATATATATGCAATTATAACCAAATCACCAAGGCCACATGTCATACACAAATTCACCAAATTTCCATGATTCACAAGTTTGCCAATAGTCACCACATTAACAGTAAACCCAGTAATACTTAACCACATTAAAAACATTTTTCATGTCATCAATAGTTGCCATCTTGGTAGTGAATCAAACTTTATTGTCCCTTAGGTGATATCGTTCCTCTATGGGATAGTTGCTTGTTTTGGACTAAAATTTCTAGGGGCATCTAAACATTTTAAGCGCAATCACTCAATTTTCATCCACTTGGTGTTGTTTTTTATCGTTAATCTTGCATCAAGGTCAATAAAGACAAATATTCCAACCTTCTAGTCTAGAGAAGGTTCATATATTAAATCGTGCATCATGGAGGATTCAATTAGAAATCTATCTCGAAGCATTTTGAATGTATGAATCTCCAAAGATAATCTATGCCTCGAGGACACAACATCATTGAAGATTAAGGGAAGACAAAATAGAGAGAAGACACATATAATCTTTACACTCATTGTGGATGACAAAATCAAGTACCATTGCATTAAAGAGAGCAATCCAACAAGGTACATGATAAGTTCAAGGAATTCTTTGAGACCAACAATACCTGTAAAATTGATTGCTTGTAGGTAGAACTTTGCACCCTTAGTATTTCAAACCTTGACTGTTTTTCCTCAATTCATTAGGCATTGTGTAGAAATCAAGCAAGCTAGGATATTGAAAAGAGAATTTGGAATATTTTTCATTTGATTTCCAAAGCTTTATGTGTGCCACCTCTATTTGACAAGACCAAACATTTATCCATTGAGCAAATGTGTTGGACTCTCATACAATTTGAGGTTGCTTCAATCTTTTTTGGAAATTATCGAAGATGCTAATCAATATCACGTAGGTAAACCATCTAAAGGATCAAAAGCTAAATTCAATGCTTTCAAGGAGATCATTCTAGGAGGAAGAACAAATATGCCAACTACATGAAGCCCAATCATGATGAAAGAGTATCAAATATGAGTTCAAGTTTTTGAGGAGCATGCTTATGGGGTTAATAGAGTCAAGATTTTTTATTTTTTCAAAACTCACGCTACCTTGGACACCTCTACTCTTTTGAGGGCATTCACTAAATAGCTAGCCTATTGAGGAATAACTTCTTACATGATTAAATAATTGAGGATGGTCTCTAACTACTCCACTTAACATCAAGGATAATTAATCACAATTGTCAATGATTATGCTCTTATTATTTTTAGAAACATTAATGTCTTATGTAGTGCCAAAATCTTCTCATGATTATGGTTTGGCTTTGTGTGAAGGATCCCTCTATATCACTTTGATTCCACTTCTAAGTTTGACCCTTTTTGAGACTCTAGAGACCTTTCTTGACATTAGAGACCCATTTGCAATGCAAGCCATGGTTTTTTGGGAAATTCATAGTGTCATCTTGGCTATTGTTCATTTTGTAAAAAATCCATTCACGACACTATGTCATACCATGTGTAATGTTTAGAGATGAAGATTTGGTACTTCAATATAACAATATACAATTCCAAAATACAAGTGCTCACTTTATAAGAGCTTACAATGCATAAATTAGACATTTCTAAAACAATTTCCAAAGGCTGAACGTGCAACATGAAAAGTGCCAAAAACACTACAAATGCACGAGGGTAAGTTTCCAATTGTCACCACATGCCAATCTGCAAAATCTGCACTTTCCAAAATAACTACACCTTGAAAACTCACATTCCATGTAAACTCAACATGGAAATAGAAAAAAACATTTATGCACAACTCCCACTTGTAAAAAAACCAACTTTCCAACTTTACTCCTCATCTGAATAGAAACTGCAAGTTGTAACTCACAAAGACAAAGTGAGAAAATCAGCAAGTTTTAATATTTAGAAAATTCAAATCTTATGGAAAAATCAAAGGTTGAGACACTTTTTTTTTTCTAACACATGAAACACATCATTTTTGTGGCTATGTTGGTGAAGATAGTTGATATGAACTTCCTATAGCCTCACATATTTGTTCACAACAACTATGGATCAAAATATCACATTACCATCCTCAATATGTTGGATGTCTTACTTTCACTCATCCTTTAGGTCAAGATTGCAAAGGATGCCTCCTATAAAAGAAACATTGAGAATTATTTCTAAAGAAAAAATCTCAGAAATCCTCTCAAACTCTAGAGCTCATATGTGGAAACAAATGCAAATCTAGACAAAATTCCTCTCTTTCAAGAGCCAAATATTTCCTCACATTTTATGAGGATTTCTATGGATCCTTGTAGATATATTTCATCAAAAGCATGGATGAAGTGTGTTCCAAATTGTTATACTTCCAAGCTCTTGTGGAGACCATCTTGAAAGGACTATTAAATGTCTTCAATTATGTTGGGGTGGTGAGCATGTGATTAGAGAGTTTGATCAATTTATTATTAATCACATCACATGTTAGTGCATATTTTTCTAAACCCATAACAAAAGAGTTGTTGAAAGGAAGAATCATGCCATTATGGATATGAATATATAAGCACATGGATCTTAAGTTTTAGTAGGAATCCATGGTTTATGCCACCCACATCATCAACCAAAAATCTACTCAAACTATTAAAGGGTGTGCTATATATGAAGTTTTGATAGAGGAAAAACTAGATATTTTCAATCTCAAAGTATTTGGATTTGAATCACAAGCCTATAATATTGAATTTACTTATCACAAGCTAGAATGTAAAAACCACAAGAGTGTTCTAGTAAGAGGCAGTAAGGATTATGAGACATATCCTCTATATGATCCTCTAGCTAAGAATCTTATCATTTAGAGAGATGTTATCCATGAAGATATCTCTCATGCATTCATTTTTCCACTTGCGTATTTTTCTATGAAGAGGCCTTGATTTTCTTGCTAGAAATGACTATGGACTCGCATTGGAATACAAGATCAAGAAATTGATGAGTTTTCATATATTGCTACTCTATAGAAACCTAAATGGATTGTCACTATTTGAAAGAAGCTACTCTATGTGTGTGTGAAATATGAGAAATATTAGAAAATCAACACGAATCTTAATGGAATGAATTATATCAAAGATTTGAATCAAGTAAACTACTCTATTTTGTAGTTAAACAAATATTTTAAGAACGTATCATTGTCCTCTATTCTCAAGGATTTATTAAACCATTTGGCTCTCAGATTTTTGTATGCACTATGGTTGTTAAAATGATAACTTGAGAAATGAGATAATATTCAACATGCAAGGCTAATGGTAATGGATACTATGATGAATGGATGATGGTGTTAGATTATTTGAGGTAGATACTATGGTATGGAGTTAGAATGATTCTGCATATGCTCAAATGCTAACTATATGCTAATCTAAATGCAACTATGATGCAAAGGATGACATAAAATGCAATTATGAAGCAAAGTGTGATTCTAAGATCTAACTATGATGCAAAACATGATATGAAATGTAACTATAAGACTCCAAAAATGCTCTAATGCTCAAATGATATTCTTGTATGATAACTCTACTCAAATGTGGATGCAAAATACAATGGCAAAGGGTTGTATTTATAGGCTTTTCCAAGCATCTTGTGATGTGGTAATGATTGATGGTCTAGATTCAAACAAGAGGAATGAACTGTGGAAATGGAGAGAATCAAGAAGGTGTCCCTTGAACAAAGACAACATGCTAAATGGATGGAGGAATCTCTTGACCAAAGGCGACATGCCAAATGGATGGAAGAATAAAGTGTGGGAAGAAAAGACCATGTGTTTGAAAATTGGTTGAAGAAGTGTGAAGAATAAGCCATATGTTTGAAAATAATTATAAATTATAAATTATAATTATTTAATTTCATGTGACCTTGGTGAGGTGGCATAAAAAGTTGTAGACATGTGCTTGAATTCCTAATCCGGGATTAGTGAAACTTAAATAAAACAAGCTTATAAAATTTGTTTATTTAATTAAATTAGAAGAATATGATTTTTAGATTTGAAGAATTAGAAAATATGAACAATATAAATAAATTGAGAATTTATTTATATGTAGTCGGATATTAATTAAATAACTAGTATTTAATTAATTAGATGTCATGACTGATTTTAGGTGTATACATTTTTCCCTTCTTTGAAGTAATGTGTTTACACATTGCTTCAAAGAATTTTTTTTGATATCGATGTCGAGAATTTTTTTTTCGATGCCTCAGACATTAATTTTTAGATATTGACGGTTATATGCCCCCTCGGGAGATAAATCGGTGAATTTTGAAATTTTTAGGATTTTTGGAAAATTTTGAAAATTTTGATGATTTTTCGATGATTTAATAATGATCTCAAAATTTTATGCTTCAAAAACAATTTATCTACCGAAAAATGATGTAGAAGTTAGCAGGTAATAATCTGATTAATTAAGGTCCCTTTGAAAAATAAAAATAAAACAACCCCATAAAATGCCACTTAATTAACCTTTAAAAGGTTAAAAAGTTGATTAGAAAGGTCATTTGTGCATTTTGCAATTTGAAAAATTTGTGAGTGAGAGTGATTGAGAAAACTTGGAGCAAAATAGTGATCCCTTACCACATGCACCGGTTCGAGCGAGTCAGGCGGCACAACCGCCCAACAACGTACAGACCTCTAGTGAGTACCTCAAAAACAACCTTGTATTTCATGCATTATGTTTTTCCCTCCCTTTTTTGTTTGAATTTGGTTTTAAAATGTTTTAGCGCATTTGGAGACCGAAATAGTGCATACATAGACTCTTGTAGCGAATTGACTAGTCTAGCGCATAGGATTGCTGATGTAGCGCATAGGATAAATGAATTAGCGCATAGGATAAAGTAGTACATAGGTGACACGAAGTAGCACAATCATGAACTATTTTAGCACATAGAATAGTCTAGCACACAGGGAAATTAGATTAGCACATTGATTAAATGGTATAGCACATCAGGTGCTTTGGCAAATCAGGACTCTGTTTTGACGCATTGATGAAATGTTCTGACGCATAGAGTAATTTGGTGCATTGAAGGTCTGTTTTAGTGCATTGATGGATTTCTCTAACACATAAGGTTTTTTAGCACATAGAAAGAATATTCTAGTGCATTGGTGAAGTTTGATGATTTCCTTGTTGAGACTCCTTGATTTTGATGATGTGTGATCGTGTTAGTAGTTGTGTTGATGATGATTGATGATTTTGATAGGTTAGATGTCCATTGATCTCATGATAGGTGAGATTCAATGATAGGATGATGATAATTGACCTCATGATAGGTGATGATCAATTATAGGTTGATTGATCTAATAAACCTCATGATAGGCAAGGTTGAGTTGATTGATGAACCTCATGATAGGTGAGGTGCATTGATTGATTTGATAAACCTCATGATAGGTGAGGTTGATTTGATTAATTTGATACACCTCATGATAGGCGAGGTTGAATGATAGATTGATGCTCACAAGATTTTATAAAAGTCTCACTAGAGCTGCTTAGATTGATAGGTTGATTGATTGATTAATGTCAGTTGACATTGGTTATTGATGTACTAACTTGCAATTTTGTGATGATGGAAGCCTTTGACTAGTTTACAAATTAGAGAGTGATTCCTAAGGACTTGGGATCTGATTTTTCATTTGACATAGCCTAAGACAACCATTATTAAACAATGTGGGTTGTCATCTCTCATCGATATGACCTAGATTAGGACCAACAAGGGGTTATTGATAGCCTTAGCTGAGAGGTGGCATAGTGAGCATAACACTTTCCATTTTCCCACTAGTGAGATCACAGTGATTCTTGATGATTTATAACAGATTTTGTAGATTCTTGTGGTGGGAGAGCTTGTTATATATGATGCACATGAGCAGGGCGAGACTGATGTGCTACACTGGGTATTTCAGGATGACACAATTAGTGGTTACGAGATTCTATGGAGGGACATAGTCGATGCATACGCTACTTTTCCATCTATATTAGCTGGTTTCATTGGATGGTTCCTTTGTCCTGATCCTAGGTCAATGGGACTCTCCATTGGATGGGGAATGATCTTAGAGGGTATGATTGTGCATGGGATGAGATATGCATGGGGTTGCTATATGCTAGCCCATCTTTACCATGATCTACACCAGGTGGTCTACCTTCGAGGGGCTAGTCTATCTGTGGGGGTCACATTGCTTTAGGTCTGGGCCTGGGAGCATATAGCAATCAATTGGCCTATGGGAGACAAAAAGAGGCTAGCCCTAAGGCCCTATGTTCACATCTATGCACGTCGACTTACTCAACCTAGGCTGGGCAAGTTGGAGTATTAGAGGAGGGCACTGTATGATCTAGAGGTAGTGGTATGATGACCATATGTTGATTGTGAGTAGTGGCTCAAGGATGAAACAAAGATGTATTTGTTTCAATCAATGTATCTGATTGGTCGGACTTGCTTCATCATTGAGAGATTCATGCTATTGAGAGTTATGAGATAATATGGTTGGGTTCAGGCCATGCCCTAGGGGTAGCCCATTACGCATAGTGACAACATGATGCGATAGAGTGGGGGCCATGTTTGTCTTATGATGTAGCTATTGAGCACTATCATGTGTTACCGACCATAATTTGGGAGGTGCATCCAGAGATCACCGACGTGCCGATATTAGAGGATTATGGCATGTATATGCTTACACATTCATTCCCATAGATCATGATTCTAGATGAGCCTACACCATTGTTAGCGGAGGGGGAGGTAGGAGGTCATGGGTAGAGGTGACAAAGAGAGGAGGCGGAGGAGTAGGGAGAGGAGTCAAAGGAGGAGAGTAGCAACGATAGTGATGGAGATGGAGAGGAGAGTGATGGGGGTGATGATGGAGGTGATGGAGGACGAGGGCCAGGTCTTGATGTCAAAGAAATGAAAGTGCCTCGCAAGAGGCGATCATTAGTGGCCTTGTCACAACAATGGGTATAGATATGACTACCATCTTAGCAGCAACAACTGTAGATTGTTGCGTTACAGGTGTAGGTTCAGACGTTGCAAGGATAGTTAGAGTAGGTACAAGCTCTTCTTACATAGGCATAGGGGTAGGTGTAGACTCTGACGACTGAGAGAGATGCTACTAGGTAGTAGGTGCAGTAGGTGTAGGGACAACTTGCATAGACACAAACCTAGATGTAGGGACAGGTGCAGTGATAGGTACAGAGACAGGTACAGGGGAAGATTGCCACATTGACTACTAAGAGGGATGCCCTGAAATGAAGGGCGGAGCAGGCTGAAGCCATTACCAAGAGGCTACAATAGGCTATAGGGGCTATGAATACATCATATTATTTTAGGAAGATTATCTACACCACTCAATAGGCAGTTCTACAGGGGCCGATATCATGATTTGGTTCCTCCAGAGCAGTGGGAGAGCTTTGCATAGTTCGGTCTGGAAGGTCTCAGTCTTAGACTGTTAGTGTGGGTGTGAGATTAGAGAGACCATGGTGTGGGGCCATCAGGTGGAGGGGGAGGTATTAGTCCTAGGATGCCAACACCATCTAGGGGGAGCACGACATAGCTCTAGTTTATGATTTTTGATGTATTTTTGGACATGTATACACTCTTTATTCAATTGAGACATTGATGATATTCTTCTTGTTGTCAAACTTTATGATACACTGCCATTTTTGATATTGATGTATCTCTTCATACCTTTGGATATCCCCATACACTTTGTCATTATTATTTTGAGGTTATATGATATGTGGCGATGATTATGATCTATGTGTTTATATGATGTTATATGATGATGGATGGATTTGATGCATTTAATTTCCATGTTATGATGATGATATGCTATGGATGCATTTAATTTCTATGTTTATGATGATGATCCTGATGATATGATATGTTATGGATGCAAATGATGATGTAACTGATGTGTTATGATTCTATGATGCTTTATGAATGATACCTATATGATGCATGGGATGGATTTTATTATGCCAATGATATGTGATGTATTTGATGTTTTTGTTCTTTTCTAAATAATGCAATGAATGGATGAATGTTAGATGAAATGATTGTATGATGGTACCTAGTTCTTTGTGTTTATGGGATGTATGCAATGATGATTTTGTTAATGATGGTATGATATGATGATGCATGATGGATGATTATATGTTTTATGGATTTTTGCAAATGATGTTTTATGCTATGTGAGATGGATTTGATTATGCAAATGATACGTGATGATATTTGATGTTCATATTGATTTTGTATGGATGTAATGATAATGAGATGTAATGATTATGGAGATGATGTGGATGATGTTTTGTAAGATGAATTATGATTATGTGATGCAAGCGATTATGCTTAACTAAATTTGTAATGCTTCGAAACTTCTAGGGTCTTAAGCTCAAATGAGTGGAATCCAACTTCCAAGAATCGTGGGAAGGTTGCTGTCAGTTGATTCTTTGTTAAGTTATGCTTCACAAAACCAGAAATATTTCCTAATTCTTTTGGAAATCTGAAGAGACTCACTCATTTAAGCTTAATGAACCACTTTCTTAATGCAACTATATGAAATTATTTTTGATTATGAAAATGAGATGTGATGCACGTCTTTTTGTGTTTTCTGATGCAAATATTATGATGTGATGCATGGATGGATGAATGATGTGATAATGTTTTCTAATGTATGCAAATGATGATGCAACTAATGTGTTTTTGGTAATGTCAAGTCTACTCAATCCATTAGTGCAAGAGATAACATCATTGTTGCGGCTTTGGAAATCCCATAAATATAGATGTGAACTAACATGGATGCACTCTACTCTAACCATGCAAATATCATATGCAAAAGTTGTCATTCGTAACAGCTGATTTGTTGTGCTTTTTATCATCATTGGGCCTTTAAAATGTTGAAAGTGATTACAAGAATCAATGGTATATTTAAACCATGATGACTTGAGTATTACTTTCATGATGTTTGATAGTGCAAGTTAACACGAGAATCTAATTATAATTAATTGAGATGACTTGAGTATTGCTTGCGTAAACAAACAAGAGTTAACCGTTTTCCTATGCAAATTCAAAATTTCATTAGTGCTACTTTGTAGAGCACATCCCGCAAAAAATTGCACAATAATAATTGTGGACATCAAATCTGCAAATGGTCAGAAATCTTAACATAATAACATCATGCTTTAGTCATTTCAAACACATTAAATTTAATATCCCTATGAAATACTTAACCGTGTTAGAATATGCAAAACTAAATAGAATAAGAATAATTGATTGCAAGCATACACAAACATGATCAAAACTTTATTCCATAGTGGATTGGTGTCACATGTGCTAGTGACCCTTTCCCAATCCTTGATCAATAGCTAAATGATGATGATGAAATGCAAATGGAGATGATGAGCAAGATGAGCTATCAAATTAAGAGAGTAACCTTGCATAAAATTGTGAAGGATTTGCTCAAAGATGAAGCACCTATTTAAGGATTTTCAAAATGCTAAGTGTTGAAGAGGGACCAATGTGGGACTAAAGATTATGCCAATGATAGGAGGCCACTTGTCAAGTGGTGATTGGTTGATGTATGTGCAAGATTTGGGAAGAGTGCCCATGAGAGAGAAAATTTGAATTCAAATTTGCAATGAATGTTGAGTTTGACCTTTGGAAGGGGACATGTAAGAGACATGTAAGGCCTCATAAATGCTCTGTTGGGTGTACATGTCCACTTGGGGGGAAATTCAAACTTGGAGAATATTCTTCCTTTATGTCAAGTTGAAAATAAAGATTTTGATAAATCAATTAATTGCAATTTCATGTGCAAGTGGCCAAATCTAGAGAATGCAAGTGGGTGAGATTAGCATTAGATCATGATTAATTAGTTAGGATGATGATTATGCTGATTTGACCAATTTGACTTGATTTAGGGATTTAAATTAAATCAAAGGGAGATGAATGATGATCTGAGATTTAATTAAATAAATGATTGATTTATTTAATCAAGGAGATGATGATAGGATCAAGTTTGATTAAGTTGATGAATTTACCCTAATGAATGGATGAGTGTGATTTTGATCAAATGCATAATGCTAATTTGACGTGTCTACATTTTGCCCCTCTTTGAAGCAATGTACTTGTTGTGTTGGTTCAAAGAATAAACTTGTCATGATGAAAATAAAAAAAAATTCTGATTTTTTGGATGCCGCAGTGGAAAGTACACTGGTACATTGCCCCCTCGAGAGATCGAGCGAAAAGATTCGATTTGAGGGTCGATCTCACGATAAAGAGGTTCAAAATGGATGGTTATGGATGATGATGCAAATGAGATGATTTTAAAATGCTTAGAATAATAAATCTATATTATCCTAAACAACTTAAATGATGATATGATATGAGATGGATGAGATTGATGATGTGATATGTTGTGATTATGCAACAGATGATTTATGATATGCTTAGACTAACAGATCTATATTATGATGATGATATGCAATGCATGTGAAATGATCGATGTTTCCTATGATGTATGA
>VDFB02100510.1:0-11597 GCA_007258455.2 Sequoia sempervirens | reverse complement strand
GTGTTTTTTCATTCCCCCATGGCCTGAAGGCGTTACTATCTCAAAGGGTGAATGTGAAAGGATATGGGAGATGCATAAAGACAAATATAGTAAGAAGATTGCACAGAGATGGATGAAAGAAAAGCATAAGACTCTGCCAAAGAACGTCGAGCGAGGAGAGTTTAAGGATGAGATTGCCATCATTATCACCTTGCTCAACAGGGTAACTGGCTCAGAAGATGCCACCAAGTTTCAACCTTGGATGTTTTACGCCATACCCCACATCATGAAGAAAACCGAGTTCTATGATTGGCCTACTTTGATCAGTGACAGTCTACATCAACAGATAACAGAATACTTCCAATTTCATGTCTTCCATATGGTGTCGTACCTAGTCTACCTGGTGGCCTATCAAGGTCAATTCAGAGGGTTGAACACCGAGGGATCATTGAGTGTGCAGCATATATATAACTATTATCCCCAGTTGGAATTCACGAAATCGCTGCATCACTACAAAAGAGTGAACGAGGCTTTTCTGATGTACACTATGCGGGACCTAGATAATGAGTTGCACGTTCGCATATCTTCAGTTGCCAGGGCAGCGATGGCGGAGTGGGCGGATTGGTTCATACAATTCCCTACTTTCACCTATCTTAGGGTCTATGGCTATTCAGGTGCCCCGCTCATGCTACCTAGCTACCCGTCAGATGAGGTCGTCTTCATGGAGTTCTTGAGGCAAGCACACGATGTTCACATAGTCTTGAGGAACAGAAGGAAACCCTCCCTCCATTTTCCATTAGGGTTGGGAATTTATACATGCAGGACTGCTACAGATGCCAAGACAATGGGAGATGAGTTAGATACACTCAGTCTTAAGTCTTACAACGAGAGGCGATCATTTGATCCTCATGGTGTCTACGCTGGCCGACTTGAGAAGAACTATGATCATATAGCCGCACTTGAAGATTTTTGGGCCAATTGTATAGATGAGCTCGAGGTGCGGAGGCATAGTTACAGCAGGCTCACTCTACACCAGATGAAGGACTGCTTAAATGAAGATATAGAAGGGTTATTAAATGATGATGAGGATGTGCTTCTCCTGATGTATACTCAGAAGCAAATTGAAGATCAGCCCCTTCCACAAGTTAACTGGGCTAATAAAGAGTCACTCTCAGTTGAAGACAGGACAAGACAAGTCATTGAGCACAGCAAGGTTTTCTTAATCCTTAAGAGGAAAAACTCCATTCCAGTAGCAGAGCCGCCAAGGGCAATTCCCTCTTCCTCCAGAGCACAGTCAAAAGGGAAGGGAAAAAGTCAGTCTCAAGATGGCGTCAAAGGTAGTAGATCAAATAAAAATGTAAGAAGGTTAGACTTCTCAGGCATAGTCATACAGGAGCAGCCTACAATTGATTCAGAAGCTCCTCCTGACGAGCCCGTACCTCAGAAAGTAGCAGAGGAGCCGCCTTCAACACATGTTTCTGTACCTTTGATAGGTTCTTCACCGATTCACATTGACCTTGATATTGAAGATGATGAGGAAGTTACAGTTGCACCTCCTAAGGAAGTTAGTAAAGATACTACCGTGTCTTGGCTTGAGAACTCCTTAGGAAGGGTTAGGAGAAGGTCTTCATATTAGGTGAATGTTGATGATCTCGATAACATCTATCAAAAACCTCCTAAGAAGAAAGCAAAGAAGCAAGTTCACTTTGATAGGAATCCTGATAACGAGATAGTCATGGAGACTGCATTGCCCCTAGAAGACAAGAACAGGGATGAGGTGAATATGGATGATTTCGCCATGGTCAAGGCTAATCTCGGTAGAAATACCAGACATTCGGATTTGAGTCTTTTCAGAGTTGTGTCCGAAAACCTTCAGGAAAGAGTGCTTAAGGATGGAGAAGACAAGGCAGCCCTCAAGGCTGAAAATGAGCAGCTCAGGCTTTTCATTTCTAACCTTGTCTATGGATCTTCACAGGCAACCCAGTTGCTGCCCCAGATTTTAGAGACACCAATGATCATCACAGCTAAGACAGCCGGTCATAGGGAAAGAAACCAAGAGTGGATCGAGAGTTTCATTGTCGTATAGTGAGATCTTGCAATCTAATGTTCCAAATAGAAACGCTCATGAGCTACGTCAAGGTATCCAAGGGTTTGAACAAACACTGGCTGAAGTAAGACCAAGGCATGAGATCATCATTGCTGATTTAGATACAGCCTATGGTTCAGCAGTTTCAAAAGAACACAAGAGACAAATCCTTGCTTGGAGAGAGCGCCATGTTTTCAAAGTTAAAACCTATGAAAGGATATCCGAAGAATTTATCGCCTACAGACAAAGGGTGATTGAAGCTCTTCTTTTCATCAGTGAGTTCATCACAAAGATTCCTTCTCAGTACAGTCTTGAAGATGGTTCCTACGTCGGGCTTGATGAAGTGTAGGATCAATTCCAGAGTGTTGTTCACAGTTGCAATCCAGTTGGCAGAAGGATAGGTCATATTTCGATGATGAAAGTTTGAGAAAGCTGCCAATGAGGTCGAAGATTTCCTGAGATCTGTTACAGATGCTGAAGATATTCTAGAAAAGCGGTGTTTTGCTATTGAGGGCATAGATGCACCAAACCGGGACATAGTTTCTAATTTTAATGATGTGATTGAGTTTTAAAGTGTGCTTTCTAGAAGCTTTCTTTCTCGCTTTCTTTCTATTCTTGGAATGATCCCTATCCATTCTTTGAGAAGAGAAAGAAGATAAAATGTAATAGTTGGCATTTCCCGCTTTTTCTGCTTTCTAGGGTTTTAGATGTTATCCTCTTCCTAGATTTAGTGAATGTTTATTTGCTAAGCAAGCTCTAGGGATTGTGAAAGCAAGGAGATTAGGTTCCCTACTCCGCTTTTCTATAAAATGAGAGCCTTTGCTCATTAGTTTCTTTAACCGGTATAGTGAGAAACAAAACGCTGAGCCTATTGTGCCTCTATTTGTTACTTCCAAGTATTGTTCAATTGTGTTGTGATAGCAAATTGTTGAGCCTCTTTAGCCAACAAGGAGTCAGTGTGATTGTTGTTTCTATCGTGTAAGAGCAAGATTGCAAGCCTCTTTAGCTGCAATTTTCTTGTTCAAGGCATGTGAGAAGTGAGTTTTGTTCTAGAAATTTGAGTAATAAAATCATGAGCCTCCTTTGCCTTGGTCCAAAATCTCAAGTTTCCGTTATTTATGTTCTACTTTTATGATCTTGATTTCAACTTGCTTTGAAGTGTGTAGATGTTTGTTCGGAGAGAGTTTATTGAAGCATTTTGTCAGAAATCTACCTTGTTAATTTCTAGCTTTTCTCGCTCTGCATATTACTTGAGAAGCTAGGAAAGTCTTTAGTTTAAGTTAGTCGTAGTCGAAGGTCTTAAAACAGAAAATCTCAGCTGCGGCGTTTGTGTTTAATAAACCTTGTGCTCTAAGCTGATCAAAAAGATAGGCAACTTAGTTTTAGTCTACTTTCTTTCAAACACCATCAGCAAGAGGGAGCTTCCCCTCCTAATTTGAAGAGCAGTTTATCTGTGCATAGCTGTCCGTTTCAAATACGCATACCGGGGAGGGTGCGACTTAAACGCCACAACAAACTTTTGGAGCTCATAACAAGTAAACTTTTAAAAATAAAGAGAAATAGGAACTTTTGGAGCTCATAACAAGTTCACTTTAGTGAAATCGGACTTTTTATAACATGTTGCAAGTAACTTTTTTAAAAAGTAACTTGTAATAAGAGCAAAAAGTTCCTACACTTGTAAGTTACACAAAAAGTTCCTATAACTTGTAATTAAAACAAAAAGTTCCTATAACCTGTAAGTTATCTCAAAAGTTCCTACAACTTGTAATTAGAACAAAAAGTTTCTATTACTCACTTGTAATAAAGGCAAAAAGTTCCTATCACTTACTTGTAAGAAGAAATTAAAACCCCTACTTGCAGTGATGCCCCAGAAACCCGAAATTGACTGAAAACACAAGAAAAATGACCCAGAAACTCATGAAAATGAATAGGAGTGGATGAAAAAAGATGTCCAAAGGGACCATAGATCTAAAACCGAAATTTTCCAACCTTTGCACCTCATAAAACGTGTCTTAGAAGAGAATCTTCAATTTTATTCAAAATTTTGATAGGTTATCCCAATTTTTAACAAGTTAGAAATTAGGGACAACACCTTGCAAATGGTTATCGACTAATACTTCTTGCTTCAATAGCTGTAAAAAAACAAATATTACCGTATGCTATATCTAGTGGTGGAGTCGGGAAAGATTCAGAATATCGGTCAAGGCTTTGAGCAAGTTGCAAACTTCACAACTATATCTCCTAGGAGGATTGGTTAATGGTCGATGATCACTATTGGTGTGCAGACCATGTTCTTTTTTCCCGTGAATCTTCATTGCTTAGAAAGAATGATTTGAATTCCCAGGCACCATAAACAAAGGAAATCAAAATCTAGAGGAATGTCTGTTATATCTTTGGAAGTGATCTTGGGACAGTGCGAATAGAGCAATATTTAAGACGTCCAGTCATTGTGACATTCGTAAATCTTCAGGGGAGCGGGTTGATTCAATTGTAGGGAACGGATATCTGAAGTAGCCGAAATTATTAAAGACCAATATTAAAAAAAACTAGACGGGAATTTCAGGGGAAGTCGTATACTCTGAAAAAAGGTGTTACTTTCCAAGACTCCTTGCTAATGTTCCTGAGAAATCGACCAACCGATTTAAAATGCAACATATTATATTATAATTGAATGCAAAGAGTTGGCATAGGAAAGGAGGCCATCGGGCATTCAACCATAAAGGAATTTGCATATTGAAAAGGAGACAAACGCATTTGAAAATTCAAGATTTAACTCTTTTTGTTCCCTTTTGGTGTCGACTTTACTTTTAAGAGTCGTATTATGTTTTTGGAGATTGGATACTAAATTGAATATTGATCAGGAGCTGCGTGGATGTTGGATACATTCAATATTAATTATCAAGAGTTCTTTCTACAAAGAGCCACTTCACTTCTCTATCTGCTGCCCATGTTCTTGGAGTCAGGTTCAAAAGATACAGAAGGATATTACATTGATATTATTTGTGAGCTGTCGCATTTACAAGGAGACTGTCGTTCTTATTTCTAGGTGTCTAAAAAATTTGAATGGAATCTTGTAAATTCAAAGGTGTTTTGGGAAGATTGTAGCCACTGCCTCATTCTGGGTTTGTACACGTGTGATGAGGAGAATTATTCATATTTCATGTGATATTATTGTATGTCGGTAAAGGCTTAAAATACTATGAGCTGCTTAGGAATCTTCATACCGTGTAGCTAGGAAAAAATGGAATACAACACGTGGAAGGGATTATGTTTTGTACATATGGCATCGTACTTCTTGTAGTTGGGAATTGACACATTGGAGGCTTTGAAATGAATTTCTTCTCAATTTTCCAGGTCAGAAAATAAAGTTCATTTACTTCTAGACTCTGTTTTGTTAAGGAAGTTTATGGTTCATGAAATTGAGAGTGCTTTGGACTTTAAATGTTATTCACATGAAATTGAGTTCATTGGAAACTTTAGAGAAACAGTATATGCAATAACCTTTGTTATCACTCTATTTGCAATATATATATATATATATATATATATTGTAAATACTTATAAAAAATTCTGAGTCATTTACTTCTTGCAAATTCAGTCACTCTCTTGTCAAAGCAATAGACTTGTATCTAGATCAGCTTTTAGTTGAAACTGTTTGACGAAATGCCAAAGTAGTCTGAGCAACTGAATTGGAAAAATCGAAAAAAAATTATACCAAATAGGGCAGCTCTTCACATTTGTGGTGCTGGTTAAGAAGAAGGATGATTTGATGCGTATGTGTACTGACTGTAGGGCATTGAACAAGAAAACAACAAAAAACAAGTATCCAATTCATCAAATAGATGAGTTGATTGATGAGTTGTGTGGAGCTTGTTATTTTTCTAAAACCGATTTGAGGTCAGGGTACCATCGGATACAAGTTAGAGAGGAGGATGTTGAGAAGACAGCATTTAGGTGCCATTATGCTCACTTCAAGTTTTTGGTGATGCCCTTTGGCTTAACCAATGCCCCAGCTACTTTTCAGTCCTGTATGAATAAAGTGTTCTGAAATTAGCTCAGGAAGTATGTCCTTATATTTTTTTATGACATCTTAATATTCAGCAAATCTTGGGATGAGCATATGAGGCATTTGGATGAGGTGTTGAGTATTCTAGAGAGGGAGTCACTTTATGCTAAGGAAAGTAAATGTGAATTTGGATCGACTGAGCTCCTTTACCTTGGCCATATCATTAGCTCCAAATATGTTAGGGTTGATCCTAAAAAGATCAAAGCAATTGTTGATTGGCCTTCACCTACAATCTCTCACAGCTTAAGGGATTCTTCAGTTTATGTGGGTTCTACAGGAGATTTGTCAAGGGTTTCTCACAAATAGCAGCACCTCTTACAGACTTGACAAAGGAGGCCTTTAGTTGGTCAGATGTAGCTCAACGATGTTTTAACCACTTCTAGCAGATTATGAGCACTTGCCCAGTTTTGGCCATTCCATATTTTTCCTAACATTTTGAGTTGGAATGTGATGCTTCAAGGGAAGGCATTGGTGTTGTCTTGATGCAAAATAAGCATCCAATTTCTTTTGAAAGCAAGAAACTAAGAGGGGTTGAATGGCGTTATTCTATTTATGATAAGGAGATGTTGGCCATTATGCATGCCTTGGCCAAATTTAGACCTTACTTGGTAGGAGGAAAGTTTATAGTTAAAATTGATCATAACAATCTAAAATACTTCTTGAATCAAAGAGACCTTAATGATAGACAACGGAAACAGTGCTGAAAATTAGTTGTCACTGATGTCCAAGGACAGCAAGGTAGGAATTAAAAGAACATTGATGTCAAAGGATAGAAAGGGATAAACTAAAAAGACAGTTTTGGCGCCCAAATCAGAGATTTTGATTTGCTTTAAATAAAGGGCAAGTGCAAGAATTTGGGTCCATGAAGAGGGGAAGTTTCGGCAAAATGTGACGACCTAGTCCATTCGTAAAGTAAAAATTTCCTAATTTTACATCAACAAGTAAAGATAGCGAGTAAAAGCCATTGCAATAAAAAAAATTATTTTCATTTGTAAACATGATACAACATATTTCCACATTTTATTCCTTTTCTTTTCAAGAAAACATCAGAGTAAGAAAGCATAAAGATACATACATAGCTCGAACAGCTTTTGAACAAAAAGTAGTAAGATGGTCCAGGTTCCTTTCCTTTCAAATCTTGGTGTATTATGTCGCCTGCTATGGATGAGAAGCATCACTCGGGTGCTTTTCCGCCAACCACAGACTCTTAATGTGGTCCCCCACACATCCCTTCCCTTCAAACGAAGAGATTGGTAGAGTATCCGATAATGACAACCCAACTGAGCATAGTGTTATGTGCTACATAACTAGAACTTGCTATTTCACAATCCCGAACTAGCATGCAATAATGGATCACAATGAACTGACAGTGTAGTCTTAAGCATCACACAGTCTAAGTGGATGTTGTACATTGCACTACTTTGGCCAAAGTGTTCTCATTTAGTACTTCGAATGAAGTCATCTATCATAAACACTACTCAGGGCCGATTTGACTTAAAGCTATCTTACACTACGCATAGGTGTGGTCCTTCACCGGATAATCTGTCATCCCAGACTAACCTACAACAATCTAGTCTACCAGTAAATTACACAAGTTAGGTATATCCTTCAATGGATAGTGTGTCATCCCAGATAACCTACCTTCAAACAATCTACTTACAAACAAGTATACTAAACCATCTCCCATACTGGATGACCTCTCCTAGGAGTAAACACAATCTTTCCTAGTTAACTTAATAACTTCATTGGTGTACTTCAATGACTTTTTTCACTTAAGCCTATTAGATTAATATCTAAAGCAAACAACATTCTCCTATTAGGGAGATTATTACAAACATGTAAAACATAGCTAGAATTGCTTCATTTTCCTTTTTCTAGAAGACAACATTTATTCTTCCTATATACACAAACAGAAATACTTTTTCAAACAGCATAGAAGTCTTAACAAAAGAATAGTAGAAGAATATCCCATGCCTATGAATGCTTTTCCCAATTGAAGAAAGAGCTGCCTTTACTTCTAGCTCAGTCCAATTTCCAATTTCTCCAAATGATGATGATTTCCTTACAAGATTTCCCCTTTTTCCACTCTCAAAATACAGTAGATGAACTAATGTATTCCTTGGGTAGAATACATTTTACTCCAAATGTAAACAACTCTCTCAGAATTATGAATACTGCTGAATACTAATGGAACTCAGAAAATATGAAGATTGTCTATAGATAATACTACTCAGAAATATACGCATATGGCAATAGCATAGACTGGTAATCCTAAACTGGGAGTGAATGCAGAATACGTATGAATGGTTTATGATTGCCTATGATGAAATGAGAACAATGAATAATTATGGTTGGTATCTCTGAATGAAGGTGAATGCTGAACAAAATGAGTGAATGCTCAACAAAAGGTAATTTCTCAAATCAAGAGTGAATGAATGTTCAAAACAAAGGTAAGTGTAAACAATGAAGAATGGGACGATTATTTATAGAACCCCAACCCCAACGATTTCCTCTTCCAAAGGCATGTGGTTTGCCACCACTGTAATATGAATTATTCAACCTAGCATGTGGCGCAAGTTCTTTCCCATACTCAGTTTCAACATGGTGAGTCGGCCTCCAGTAATTGACAGCAAAATGGAGACTAATTCAATTGCACATGGTGAATTTTAATAAATTGACACCTACAAGTTCTTTTCCCAGATGTGGCACCAATTTCATAATATGGCGGGTAAGATATTTACAATGAAAAAGTCCTTTGATGTATTATGCACACATAGCCTATTAACCAGGCTTAATCGACAAAACTCTCTGTTGCATTGCACTTTGCCAAAGACTTGGTCAAACAATCAAATGCTTCAATGTTCTACGTGCATAATACCTGGGCACATGACTTCCTCAAACGCCGTTTGTTTCATATTTTGTTTCCAAGTTCAAACGGTAAGCAACAGATATATTTCGATTTGCATAAGATTGGAGAATAAAGTATTTCAATTTCCATTGTCAATGATAAATATTTCAATTTATTCGATTCCCTTAGTTTGATGATTAATATTCAATTGAATATGATATAACCCTATTCCCATAGTTAAAAGATTAATATAAATCAATATGGAAAATAATTCAATTTCCAACTATGAGAGTTTAATATCAAATATATATATTTAAAGTACCAAATAATATACATATACATATATATATATATATATATATATATGTGTGTGTGTGTGTGTGTGTATTATTTTACAATAATATATATATATATATATATATATATATACATACATATATAAGTCAGCATATCTAATATGTATATATACATATATATGTATATGTAAAATTGTCAGGCAATAATAATATAATATTATTAATATCCACATAATATAGGTTGTGTGCATATATACATGTATATATGTCTGTATAAATTCCTCTATGTGCACATATGTGTAGGTATACCATATCAATGCATCCATGTGAGCATATTCGTCTACCAACATACACCTATATCGATATGTATATACATATGGATACGTGCATATACTATATACATGTATATATGTCCACCTCCTATTCACTTACATCCATTTACGTTACCATCATAATGATCGTAATATCACAAGACAGGTACATAGATAAGCATCACTCATAAAGGCATACAGAAGCAGACAAGACTCCTAATGCAAATATGCAAGCTACGGATGACTTACCTATAACCAACATAACTGACTCAGTTCACTCAATCTAAGGTGAAGTGTGTGTATGCTCAGATGGTTTACTTTACCGATTACCTGACCAAGCTCCTCTCCCGAGTGATATTTCCCCTCCGCCTAGAGGAATGGTTCATATAACTACATCCATTGACACATGCTTACGGAAGTCATATGTTCACAACATAAGCAATATATATAAACATCTCAAGAGTTAGAATAATCACTACTCAATAACTTTGCATGCAACATTCATCAAGGATAACATTAAATGAGACAATCATTGAATGGAAGATCACTCATAATGATAACAAGGAACAACATGTTTTATTCATATTCAGGATTCAATCATTACAATCAATTTACTCTATGTAAATATTAGCTATACAATTGGGATGTAACGCCAAAAAAAATGCCGAAAGGAACAGGTACCCGTTTAGGAACGGGTAGCCAAGCCTTAGATTGGGATCTTGTTACTAAACAGGTACCCATTCTAAAAGAACTGAAATTCCAAGCCACTTTTTGCTTGGGTTTTAGGCTCCAGAAAATTTTGGCAACCCGACCCTTAGCCTTTGATATGCATCTAAAAAACTTTGGCAATATAGCTGATGGACTTTTTTTCAAAATTAATTTATGAAATTAAAACCCATTATAGACCATGTCTAGTTTTCAAATATATAATTATTTTTAAGATTTGATTATGTTTTCTATTTTTTAATTAATTTCTATACAAATTGGTCTATAAAGTTGAAATATCAAGCTTTTTTTGTTTTTTAATAACTTTCAATCTGTTAATTTTTTTGTAAAAAAAATTGTGACATCAATCTTTAGATAATTCTCTACACAATGGAAACAAAAAATCAAAAAATGATTAGTTTAGGTCAAATTATGTTGTCCGTAAACGTTGATTTTTAAAAACAGCAATTAGAGCCAATAAAAAATCAATTCAAAAAATATTCAAAAAAATTACAAAAAAATATCCTCATCAATCTTTAGGTTGTTACACATCTTGCCTCAAAAGGAATTAAAAAAACACTTTTATTTAGGTCAAATTATGGTGTTCGTACACTACAATTGTTGATGGCGGGTCTGGTGTGAACATACTTCTAGAAGACACTTGGAGAAATCTGGGCAAGTCAACCATTTGGCCCCCAACTTTTCAATTGGTGGGTGCGGATCAACAATCTATTAAGGTACTTGGATTTTTTATGGGCCAAAAGTTAATTATTGGAACCCAAGCATTTTTGTTGAATTTTGTGGTCAATTCATAACGGAATAAAGCATCCAACACATTGTTGGGTCGGATTTCGTTGATAGCAAATAAAGCCAATCACAACTAGAAAAAGAATACAATCCTTATTGACAACAAGGGTTGGAAGTATACAATTGATTTGCAGAACTAAGTAGTCAATGAGGAAGCAGCCTCCTCAGATTTTTCAGATTCAAACTCCAAAGAAGAATGGACAGAGAAGCATAATCAAAGTCTAATGGAACCAAACAACGAAGGGATTTTGGAAATATGTTGTACCCAAAATAAATTTTTGGCATTCTGTATAAATTGAGCTAAATCATGTGAAAATGTTGTCAAAAGTCTGTTTTAGGTCAAACCAAACATAAGAGCTTTGTGGGTTTCTATCAAGGAACACATGTGCAAAATTCTGAAAAATCAAAAATTAGGGTTTTACGCCCTATTTTCACCGAAAATAGGACCTCTCCCGTAAAATAATTGAAAAATGATTTTGATATAGGATTCAATGACTTC
>VDFB02100509.1:5000-17809 GCA_007258455.2 Sequoia sempervirens | reverse complement strand
GTGGTGAATTGAATATTGCATATTACAATTAATATAGACTACATTAGAATATGATTGTCTATTTGACCATTGTTGGTGATTGTACAATCACTATCAATATTCAGGAAGGTTGTTTGTAGTACATTAGTTTATGAAATGTTGTATTATTGCTGCAACATGGTTTGCAAGAACATGAAAAAAGTGTTAGTGTGATAAACATGCACCATTGATACATAATAAATAAATCAGAAAATATAAAGAGTTATACAATCAATTACAAAGATGATGCAATATAGTTGTAGTAGAATAGAGCAAGTAAATAAAATCTAGGCATACCCTCTATAGGGAATGAATTGAAGTTTGGAAATAGAAAAGCAGGTCTGCTTTCCAGCCTACCATATTGGCTCATGGAGTGTCATCAACTCTTCTCCCTTGGGAAAGATGATTCAAGAACTGGGATGTTCATTCATAGTTCCACAATTACAATCACTTCATGTCCATAGTTGGTTGAACTTGATTCACAAAGTTCATCCATCTATTTACCATATAAACTAGAATATTAACACCCAAGTTCTTAAATTATCTCTCCCAATGGAGAAGAGCAATCAGATGATCAACGAGGAAATATAAAAATTCAAGCACAAAATGCAAAGCATAAAGGGAGAGCCAAAGGAAGTTGACAACAACTCAACACAATGGTATCAAAAATTGAAACAACATAGCCTTTTTGAAAACACCTTCTTAATAATCAAATTCTATAGCTTAGGCAGGGGAAAAATAATCAACAATACCCAATGGAATCTAACATAAAGTGTATAACATCAACTAGTTCACTATGTTGTGAGCATAACCTAAAGGATATGAATTTTTTATGAATCCTGTGTCAGAAAGATAGGAATTTGTACATAGAAAATATAAAATAAAAATGAACATAATAAGGCCTGCTCTCCACCCTACCATATTGGGTCATGGAGCCTCGTGGACTCTCACCAAACCCTTGAGAAAGAATATACATTTCCCACCACTCCGATAAGTGGTGAAATGAATATTGTTTATTACAATCAATATAGAGAACATTAGTATCTGATTATGTAATTGACCATTGTTACTAATTTTCGAGCGACTATCATTATTTCGAAAGGCTATTTGTAAGAAATTAGTACATCAAAAACCACATTATGGCTGGAATATTCTTTGCAAAAAAGGTAAAAAAGTGTGAATTTTAGTATGCCAATCATACAAAAATAGAATGAACCGCATAAAATTAACTATTTTATTCCATTATAGCGATTGCATAAAATTAACTATTTTATTCCATTATAGCCATTGCAACAAAAAGCTAAAAAACCTACCATTTTGCATCATGGAGCTTCATCAGATATTACCAAACCATTGCACTTACTTACCATAAAGTACACCAAATTTTAATGATGATGTCAATGAAAAATATTGTTCAAGTGAGCAATTCAGTTGTAGATGTAGCAAATATAAAATGAAACAAAACAAAATGAGGAATGCTCTCTAATATTGGGTGGCTAGTGCTGTGATGAATACTAAATTCAATGTTCCTATTGTCTTAGCTAGTATTATAATCTCTTCATCTTCACAATTGTTTGAAAGCTCATTAATTTTTTTAGCATCTATATTGGAATATCAACATCCCACTTCTTGAACTCTCTTTCCTAAAGGAGAAGCATGTTCTTTGGAGCAACTGCGAATATGAAGAGATTATAGAAATAACTATGACAAAGTAGATGATGAGGGTCGGAGAATAAAAATCATACACCTCTTCCTGATTCATTGAATTACATCTCTACTCACTTGCTATCTCTTCTCTTTATTCTTTCTCTACCGCATATAAAAAATGGACACAAATTTATGACAACCCACAACTTTTGCAACCATGAACACATGCAAAGAACACAAGATAGCATCCAATCACCTTGAGAGAGATTACATATCCAATGAGCACATGTACACCCTCAAAGAAGCTTGTGATTCTCACTGACAGCTAGCTTCAACAACAACAAAAACCTAGACAATGAAACCAAACAATACACTATCAATAATTACACAGGCATTTGTTTTGTATGTTGTTGAATTCAAAACAATTGTTACTTACACCATCACTACTACATGGAAAGCATACAAAAATTAATGCTAGTTTTGTTTTGTTGGTCTCCATAGCTACCTTAAAAAATGACATAAACCCAAAGAATGAGACCAAAAAATACGTTATTGATAACTACACAGACATTCGTTTTGGTTTTCAAGGACATTAAAATAGATGTTACTTGCACAATCACGACTACACAAAAACCATACAAGAATCAATGTTGACAACATTTTACTAGCTTCCTGTACAACCAGTCTATTTCCTGACCTCTATGAATGATATAGCTTAAGCAAGAGATCAATTATCAAAAATGGTCAATGCAAGCTAACATAAAGTATAAAAGATAAACTATTTTAGTACATTATAACCACAACCTAAAACATTTAAATTTTTTTGTGAATCCTATGTGAGAAAGATAGCAATCTGTACATAAAATCTATAAAATAAAACTCAACACAATAAGGCCTGCTCTCCACCCTACCATATTGGGTCATGGATCCTCATCGGCTCTCAACAAACCCCCAAGCTAGAATATACATTTCCCACCACTTTGATCAATGGTGAAATGAATATTGCTTATTACAATCAATATAGCATACATGAGAATATGATTTTCTATTTGACCATGGTCATTGATTTTCCAATCACTATCATTATTTTGAAACATTGTTTGTAATAGATTAGTTCATCAAACACTGCATTATGGCTAGAATATGGTCTACAAGAATAACAAAAAAGTGTGTAGTTTATTGTGGTGATTATGCAAAAATAGAATGAACCACACAAAATTAACGATTTTATTGCATAACAACCATGATGGTGGGAAGGTAAAACTCATGGCTATAGTTCTATTGAGTGGAGTGATTATAATTTAGCCATACTTGGTGTGTGTGGGAGAATACACTATTCCCAAAACAAACAAGGCTTGATTTCCACCCTACCATATTGGCTCATGGACTCTTGTGTGCTCTCACCAAACCCTCGAGCAAGAAAATGAACTATCCACCACTATGATCAATGGTGAGAGCAATGTTTCAGCTGCCAATGAATCAATACAAGATCTTATCGCATGGAAAGGCTTGCGAAGGACAATTTTTTTATTAGTAGAGAATAAATAAATGAAAAAATATGAAGAATTATAGAATTAATTACAAATGAGAGGAAATGGACTTGCAGTAGAACAAAGTAAGTAAATAAAATGTAGAATTACCTTGTGTATGGAATGGATTGGAGTCTAGACATAAAAACGGAATCCTTCTCTCCAGCCTAGCATATCAGGTTATGGAGCGTCATTGGCTATGACCAAACCCCCGAGCAATAACATTAATTGTGCACCACTTTGGTGAATGTTGAAGGCAATGGTATGGCATCCAAGGGAATTTTTTTAGTGGTAATGAACGTTATACATTTTTTATAATTTGACACAGACTTTTGAAATGGTAAATGGGAAAAAAGAAACGTAGCTTTACATTAAATATAGATGGAATATAGGTGAAGGACATACGACATATAAATTTGGAATCATAAAGCAATTTATAATTTTTGGGGAGCACTACATCTTGTATACAAATACAATGTAGTTGTAATCTAAAATCATTTTAGTTGGATAAACCTACACAAAAGCAAACTGTGAACTTTGGTACTGCAAACATGCTTTATTGGCAAGCAATATCTAGAACATGAAATTTTGGTGGTTGTATAATTTATAAGGAAAATAAATCTAATAAGACAATTACATGTCACATATAAAAAATTATAATGAAGTGAATCGAGAGAGGGTCCAGATTCTATATGCATAGAGGTGAAGACAAAAGGAGAAGCAATTTACTTACTGTAAAGAAGACCAAATTTTGATGATGATGATAATGAACAATTTTTTTGGAGAAGATCATCTTTTTTGATTTATAGTGAATTGTAATTGTCGATATGTATCCTATAGTTTGTAGCAAATTACAAAGGCATGTCTACACAGTTGAGGTGAGCAATTTAGTTGCTTTCTATTTGGTGCAATGTTTTTGCATGCCTAACCTCCAAGGAAAATCTAATCATTTCTAAAGAGGTGCATATATGTATGCATTGTTGATTTCACAAAGCGCATAAAGATTGTGACTGTAAAACCAATGGGTGGATAAAACTCAAGGTAGCGAGCAACAAACTATAAAAAGAAGACTAGATTAGGTTAAGAATTTTATTCTGTTGCAAACATAGGTGGAAATTTGATGCCATACAAAGAAGCATAGAAAAAAATTCATGCTGAGAAGCCCATGCAAACCATAGGCTTGTTTTCAAAGAGAAGCACTAGAAAAAAATTATCACAATGGACGCGCTGAAAAAGGAAAAAGCAAAAAATATACCCTAATTTGGACAACAACAATCAATTGTCACTTACAAAAAAAAATGCAAACTCTATAACTTGAGTTTTTTTATTTGCATGTGCATAGGAAACAAGCATCATTTTGCACAACATACCATGCAAATATTGTCTCATGTATGTGCTACATATATTTCCAATGTTTGCAATAATACTTTCCACGTAAAACTCACCAAAATAATTGAGCAGATTGGGGTAGTTTCAAAAATGCATTGTTAAGCATTGGGTAGTCGATTGGGCTACATAACATACATAATAGACATTATAGGAAAGAAGCATACTACATCCACATCCAGCATGGCACTATCATTAGGGATTGCAAAGTAGTAGCAAGAACAATTGGTAAGGATTGCATGGTTAGCCAAACATGTTAGTTACATAGACAAATACACCATCGACACATATATGTGCATAGAACTCTGTCAAGAGATTCTATGCACTAGGAACATTGTAAACAAGATAAAAAGAAAATTATATTTAGAAAAACTCACAAATATTTGTAAATATTTTTTTTTTAATGCATATATACATAGATATCCAACATGCGAACCAATATCTACAAACATCTATACCAACAAGTTGTATAACACAGGGAAATATCAATTGCATGCATGCATATTTATCTATATATGCTTATGTAAATGCACATATACATACAACTATGTCCACAAGTAGATATTTGAGAAGGTGTAGATAGCAATACATCTCCTAAAAAGGACAATAACTTTATATAAATAAATGGTGTAAAATAAAATAGAAAATATACACTTAAAATGTAAGGAAATTATAGCCAACATAATTAATAGAAAAAAAAATACCTGTATCTTTTTAACTTAGAAATTATAAGTTATACTTTATCATCTTAATATATAACCACTTAAACAAACAACAAAGCAATAGCGGTAGAGAGAAAAGGTCTTTTTGATGCGAGGAGTGCGAGGGAATTAAACAAACTAAATGTCTAGACAACATGAACTAAAATAAATATACAAAGTCCCAATTAACCATACTTCTCTTACTCTTCAAAAGGAAATATGACAACTATCTCCAGAGCCTATCGTATGGTGGTAGAAATAATAGACAAATCTGATAGTAAGAGCCTACATTTAGCTTCAAATTTATGCTTTGCAACCTTCACTATTGTTGTTTTCAGTCTTGTTTCTAAATTATAAGTTTGAGTTTTGACTAGAACTGTGAAAACAAATGGCATGTAGGTGACAACATTGATAAAAAAACTCAACACTCATTTGAGTGGTAGACTCATATTACAACATGTAAAGTTGTTTTGTTGACAATTTCAATAGGCTTGTTGCAGCCTCATCAAAATTAGTTCCCAAATCTTACCTGTGTGGTCTTTGATCTTTAGTTGCAATAAATATCGAAAGTCACAATCAACTATTTTTTTTGGTAGAACCATGTATTTGCTCAGATTGTTCACACTTTTTTTTGCATTGCCTACCATTCAACTCCAATAGGAATATAGCATAACAAAATGCATTGGTTTTTTATAAATTTTACTATTGCCTTGAGAGTAGCTTGTAAAGTCTCGGGCAAGCCAAGGTAGTGGTCAAACATATATGCGATAGTGATTCTCTGATTTCCTAACGTGACCTTTCGTGGGACTGGATGAGGGGCCTCAACAATAGGTGGATCAATATAGCCTCTTGTGATCAATGGTTGTGCCTATGGTATGTCAGGATTTATATATAGAAGAGTCCCTACGGCTGTGTTTAGAACAACTCCATTGAAGTACCCAACACATACATTTTTCACAACAAGGATGAGAGATGAACTAGGGGTGTACAACCTCTCTAACTCATGGCCCTTTGCTTCCTAGTTTGAGCCCCACAAATGAACATCAATTGAAAAGGATGAGAGATCATTAAGTTTAACAGTCCTTCAAATTGTTTGGGACTAATTTTTTCTTTGTATGGTCGAAACCATTCCCACATACACCACAGTGCCAATAACATCAATTAAACTATTATTAGTACAATCTATAATTTTATTTAATGGTGTGAAATTAAATACTTTCTTTGGAACAAAGGCCGCACCATCACAAAAATTTAACATTGAACTTTGATCCAGAATGATTTCCATCTAGTTGTTTAACTTATTAAATTTTGTGTCTGCTTATCTCACAGATCCCTTTGACACATAATAATTACCTCCCACCTCAACCTTATCATAATGCATGTCTGCAATCTCATTAAAGCATGTAATCCATATTTCTATTCCCTCATCATCAATGATATCAAGGATGAAAACATGCCCCTTGCGCCTTTGCTTGCTATAATGGTGCATATCCCTCTTTGCTGTTACACAACCTTTTATTGTCCATTTGGTTTGGTAAACATTCAACCATTTAATAGGTCTGATTTTTACAGGAGCATCTTTTTGCCTTGGCGATGTATTAATTCCAAGGATGGAGGCTTGTTTGGATGGGGAGGGTGACTCACAACCAACTTTTTGTTCTTCTTGGTTTCTAAACAAATATCTAGGTTTTCCAATTAGTTGGTAATCTATCATCTTCACATATAGGGATAGTATGACAATTTCCTTGGAATGAAATGAATATTAAATACTTTAAAAGGTAGTCCTCACAAACAAGAAAGTAGGAAACTACAAGAGCAAGCAAGGAAAAACTATATCAAACCTCGATTACCACAACTTTCTAGAAAAATAGTTTGTCAAGAGCACAATCAAACCTATTATCAATTCGCTCGTAAATAAAAGGTCTTGTATTTTGCAGGAAAAGTTCCTATCTACATGTGGGTTCCATCAGATAGGATGACTTTGTAGTGATCAATTGGGCTTTGATCAACTCCTATTTTTTGGTAAGACATTAGTTGGAGGACTTGAGATGGGATAGCATCTCCAACATCTATAAAGCATAGCACATCTCTTGTTAAGGCTAGCTTCACATTTGTAGCCTATAGGGCAATTAAACTCATCATAGTGGCAGTAATCAGATGTCTATAACTATGACTCAACTGTAAAAGGAAACAAAAATATTGACACATTTGGAAACTAAGACATTTTCCCCTCTAAGATATATGTTACTCCGAAAAGGCCATCAAATATAAATAAAATGAAGTACCTTTTTCATTTGTTTGGTGTACTTGAGAAACTGAAAAGATAATTGGAAGCAACAATAAAATAAACAACAAACACACTTACATGACTATTGCTTGAGGATGGTTCACCAGCCTCGGAAGAGCTAGAAACCACCGACATTGCTCTTTCTACTCTTTTAGGAATGAAGAGTTGCAACACTGACAACTGGCTAGAAGTTCTATGACTTCAAAACACAACATGGGAACTTAATTTTTTCACATAGCCATTAACAATATGGTAGAAAATGCTCAGTGGATAGGCTCAACAAAAATCTTGTTGGATGTAAAGGTGCTCTTCTAATTCAAGAAGGTAAAATCTAGCTCCTCAAAGCTAATCTTCAGAACCTTCCGATATATGCCTGAAGTCTTTTTAATATCCCAGCCAAATATGCGGATGCTATTGAAAAAATCCAAAATGGTTTCTTTGGTCAGGTGTTGAAGTAAGAAAAATAATGCCTCTCATTGGTTAGGACTTTTTTGTAGACCTAAAAGGCTGGGGGTCTAGGTCTAAGAAAGATTAGAATGATGAATAGGACACTCCTTGCTAAACAAATTTGGAGAGATTTCTCATCTATTGGAGAATGGAAAAATATTTTAAAGAGAAAATATAAGGCTAATATTGGATCTCTTAAGGCTCTGCTAGACTCTCTAGATTTTCCCCATGGATTGGCTTACTGGAATGATATGATAAGAGGGAGAAATATTATGGACTTAGGAGTTGGATGGAGCATTAGAAGTGGGAATCAAGCAAGGTTTTGGGATTATAGATGGTTATTGAAGGTGCCCCTAATTTTTTGATGAAAGGTTTAATAGGTGGGTTGATACCTACAAAGCAACTTTTGGAACTCATGTCAAGGATTATTGGAGAAATTGGGGATGAGTGAATATGCACTAGATTAGCTTAGATCTTACTCTCATTCCATCCTCTTTGATGGTTGTTAGGATGAGGTCGATTCAGTCGGATGATCTCTTAGTTTAGACTGCTAACACTTTGGGCAGCTACTTTGTTTCTTTGGCTGTCTCTTTGTTGTCCCTTTCTCATGCCCCCTCTCCCTTTTGGGTTAAATCTTGGATAAAACATCTAACTCCCAAAGTTAACATATTTTTGGGATCCTTCTTTAGGATAAAGTGCTCACAATAGACAATCTCTACAAGCATGGTATCCAAATCCCTAACCGATGCTACCTATGTAAAGAAGAGGAAAAAATTGCTAACCACTTGTTTCTTCACTGTCTGTATGTTTCTACTATATGGGGTAGATTTTTGGCTCTCTATAATTTATCATGGTTTTTTCCAAATTCCATCAAAGAATTTTTTATCCAATTGAATGCTTCTATTCAAAGATTATGGGCTTTTACTTTCCCTTATGTAGCTTGGGGTGTGTGGAAGGAACAAAATAATAGAATCTTTATGGAAAAGGAAACCTTGGAAAACATTGTGTATTAGAAAAAAATTAGATTAATTGTGGAAAAATTCAATATCATCCCTCATCAAGAGAATAAGATGGAGGTAGTGGTCTGTTCTTCCTATGACCTAAAGATGGTTAAGGATTGGAACATCAAAAGTGATGTGTCAAAGGCCTCAAAACTATTGGTATGTGGTGATTGATCATGCTATACCCAGAGGTAGCCCATGGTATATCAGGCATATTCTAGCTCCCCCCGCCCTCGGGCCGGGTTCGGGCTTAAGCCCCCGTTGTGGGTTCGCCACTCGAAATTTTTTTGCCATTTTTTCGCCATCGCTGAAAAAGGAAAATCTCTGAAAAGAAAGAAACCTGAATTTTAAACCCTAATTCTAGCTTCTAAAGCTTGTTAAAAGGGGTTGGGATGGGGGTTACATGATGAGGAAAAAAATGCGATTATTCGCAAGATTGTAATAGGTTTTTCAACGGATAACAAAGCATTGATGCATCGCTGCCTGCGGGATGCAGCCCGACACAAGTGAACCACGCTTAAATTCCTTGTGTCATGATTTATTCGTACTTTATTCTCCGCTGGTTAATTAAAATCAGATTTAATCAAGTTAGATCCGCCATCTCTAACCAAACCACAAGACCGCAAGGAGCGTGCTGATACATCTCCTGCAGGCCAGAGAAAGTTTCACCTTGATGGGGCGGAAAAAGCTGCAACCCGGTGATTGGCTGGAAGTGGGGAAGATACGGATCAGTGCAGGCACCAAGACGCATTCCCAAAAGGCTTAAGTGGGCCACTTTTTTCTGAAATCGAAATGCTAACCTCGACGGAAATTGAGGATAGTTACACTCAAAATTTTGAGATGGAATAGAAAAAACAACAAGGATCAAAAGTGTTCGAAGTCTACTTTCTAAACTACTAATTTATTTTTGAAAAATGCTTGAGATTAAGGGGTTCAAAAGAGGATGTACACAAATTGGTGTTGTTTTGTCAAAAATATACAATATAGCAACTCTTTGTAATGACCCGGAGCATGGTGAAATTTTTTGTAGTATTTTTAAAATCGTAATGGTCAAAAGTTAGCTAACAGTATCTAGTTGATGCACGATTTATTTGATAATTTTTTAATGAATATTTGAATTTTTACTAATTTTCTAAGTGGGCACTTCTTGAAAAGCAGAATTTTGGTCGTGTTCCCCCTACAAATTTTTGAAAATAATTGATATATTTTTTTCTTTTTAAAAAAAAAAATTGTAGAATGGATTCTAGTTTCTAAAATGTAATTTATTTGAAATTTCAATGAACCATTAATTTATAAAACTACTCAAACACTGCTTTTGGAAAAAAGACATACAAACAAAATAAATTATGGATGAAAGGCTTAACATTGTCAAAAAGTGAAAAAAATTACACCATTGGATAGCTAAGAGAGAACCTAACATTACGCATGTTTTCGATTTTGTCGATATTTAACTAGATGCAATCTTGATGGTGAGCACAAACCCAATTATGTGAAAAATTGTAGAATTTGCAAAAACAAGTCTCTGGCCTTGTTGGGAATGCCCTCCAACCTTTGGGTTGGTATTCCAAGGAAAATAATTTCACTTTTTTCTTTGTTTTTAACACGAAATAACGCGAGCGCGTTTTGTAATTTTTTTTTCAAAAAGTGGCTGAAAATTGGTACCTGAACTTCATGCACCCTATAATGGTAATTTTGTTATGGCAGTGGCCATATCCTTAGGTACACAATCAAACCACGTGGCCGATGACATTGGGGCTTTCCAAATTATTGACCTTGCTATTAGAATGAATGTTAAAAATATTTGGTTAGAGGGTGATTCTAAAAAACATTATTGATTGCATCCTTAGAAAATCCCCTCCATCATGGACCATTAAATGTTGAATTGAAGATGCTAAAGTTCTTTTATCTAAATTTCATAAAGTTAGAGTAACTCATGCCTTCAGGGAAGAAAATAGCATTGCTAACTTTTTTGCTAATGATGGGGCTAAACAAAAAGGGTATAAAACATGGTAGAACCTCAACGAGTTGGGAGTTGATGTAAGGGCCTTAATTGATTATGATATCACTCATGGGAAAGTTGCCACATTTTTTGATGATGAAGGAGAATAAGGCAAAGTATAGAGTCATCATTAGAATTGATGGAGTCATTGTTATTAACTCTTTTGGATGTAAGAGTTGGCATGTTTTGTGGGTGCTTTGGTTTGGCTGCTGCATTTTGATTCAGGGTATTAGCTTTGCTAGCAATACAAGTAAGTTGAATGTGATAATGGGGGGAAGCAAAAAAAAGAGTGGAGCCAACTAGTGATGAACTGCACAAGCAAAATTTGAAGGTTTGGAGGCAAATCAAGCGTGGTGGGATTCTCCCATTCATTGAAAAGCTTTATGGTCCTGACCTAGAAGCTACAGAGTATTTTGCTAAACATTGGAGGAATGGAGAAATTATTCTCTTTGGAAGGAAGGTTAGTGTGGAGAAGAACCTCATTAGGGAAGTCATTGGTCTTTCGACCAAGGAAATGAAGTTCTTCTATGACAATTTTTTTTTCTGACGAGGCTGTTATTAGGTTTCCCAAAAAAGATAAGGAAAAGAGAGAGCTGATCAAAATTTCTAGTAGCTACTTTGAGGCTAAGAAAATTAAGGCAATATGGAGGAAGGTGGTCAAAATTATTATGGAATACATCACATTGGGTGGAAGATTTACCAGAGTCTACAGATACCATTTTTCCCTCAATCATTTTCATCATAAGGTAAGCGTTTCCTTCTCTCACTATCTGTACCACTCCTTGAGTAATGGCATGGAAGAATATAGAAATAATCCTAGGAAGAATCGGGTCATACATACCGGCCTCATTTGACTAATTTATGAGCATTTTAAAAACATGTCAGCTTTGTTTAACCCTGTCACGGCTTCGACCTCTGAAGATTATGATACTAATAGCAACATGTCAAAGGAAAAATATAACCCAAAAACCGAATGGAATGAGGAAGACCCTCCCTCCCCCAAAAAATTGGGTATGAAAACCCTTATGAGAAATCCCTTGACTAAAAAATAATGCTCCGTGAAAACCCCTCTTGGCTCTGCTCAGAAAGAGAAATTAAAGAATAACGACCCCCTATTAATAATCTAGTCTCTTATTCTAAGGACTCCATGGAGGATAAAATTGATGCCCCTAAAGCCAGTGAGGATTCCTATACCTCTCACCCTGCCACTGATAGAGATAATAAATTTAGATTCCCTAGAAATCATAATCTTAAAGACCACTACTTTAAGACCGACTAGGAGTTTCTTGACGATATTTTAGCTATTGCTAGAAATGGGTTTGTTGATTACTTCAGGATTATAAAGTGGTTCTTTCATGAGATAAAGGATATTAGCTTAAAAAATAGGGCTCTCACTAGCAATTTGGAAGAAATTAAAGCTAAAGGTGCTACCCAAATACTCTTGAGGTTGTGTGTACTGAGGAAAATATGAGGTTGATGGCCAAGTTCCTTCAACAAAATGTTGAGCTCATGGAAAAGATGAAGAAGGATAATGAGGCTAAGGTTAAGTTACTAGAGGGAGAAATTATAAAAATTAGGGACACTATGAAAAATATCATGGAGCTTAGCCACAAAATTGCTAAACATAACACCACTATCATGAACACTATGGTTGAGAAAACATAAAATATCCAATAGGGATCTTTGGTTGTGGATTTGGACGTTGATAAGGAGAAAAGGAAGATTGAGGATGCTAGCATCTTGAAGAGGATGAGATCTCACCTAAAGAGAAAGGAAAATTCTTTGCCCTAGAAG